>JBBBDQ010001181.1:0-5000 GCA_037127315.1 Ascarosepion bandense
ATATATATATATATATATATATTGCAAACTTTATATCTGCGGATAATCCTTCGTGTATTATAATTGAAAGATATAAGAAATACACTGTAACAGTTGATTTTTTAATCTATTTCTCAATGATCCCAACTACTTTTAATCTTCTTTCAAGATCCTTGTCGAGTGTTGCAGTTGGGGTAACAAAAAATAACAGCAAAACTGCGTTAGTAAAAAATTACTGTAATTTTTGTCTTTTTGCTTCAAATGTAACTGTTTACAGTTATGGATAATATATTTCACGTTCTAATGAGCGCTAAGCTCGTTAGAACGTGAAACATATTATCCACTATAGAATTTTTTTGTTGTAATATCATGGTCATGCACGTCTTAAAGCATTTAAAAACTGTTATTTTTTATAAAAATTTTGTAAAATTACTAAAGTGTTCATAGCTGATTCTCTAAATTGACAGCTTAAGTTTTTAAATCAATATTACCGCGAGGATACGTAGTGGATAATTTTCACGTTCTTATGAATGCTTAGTAAAACTGTCAAACGTTATATATATATATATATATATATATATATATATATGTATATATATATATATATATATTTTAATTCAGATACTTCAATCCAAGAAAAGAAAAAACAATTTCCGTGTTGCTTAACCTTACGTCGATTTAACACGGCTGTCTGTTAATTTTTAGTTACAATTCTCTTTCCTTTTTTTTTGCGAACCCAGATGTCAATTTTTTGTTTTCTTGTTTATTTTATTTTCTTTTTTTTTATCTTTTTCTTTTTCCTTATTTTTTCTTTTTATTTTCTTTTTTAATTTCTTTGCAAATCTATTTAAAAAGGAAAAGTAGACTAATTTTTCTCCAGTTTCTGAAAGGATTTTTCTGTTGCTGGGGTGATGTGTTATCCCCCGTGGGGATATTCATATCGAAATGGCCATTGAATTAATCCTTTTTTAATATATATATATATATATATATATATATATATATATAACACTTTTCTCTCTAAGCCGCTGATGGAGTTGGTTTCTTTGACTGTCGAGTGTGAATCAAAACCACATCTCTATAGGTTTGTCACAGATCTAATTCACTTAAAACTATTATTTCATTAATAAATCCTGCCTGCTACAGTTGAATGACTTCTGCCTCGATAGCGTCTCAAAATCATTAAGATATTTTGATAAGACAATGACTTGATTAATTAAAAGATAAATAGTAAAACAAGGGAGATAAGCGTCAATTAGAGTTTCCTTACTGACAGTAAATTTGAGTTTGATAAACTTGTATTTTTTAAATCACATATTATATAATTCTAAGTGAATATTAGAAAAGTTTCGCCAGCTGAATGATGGTGTATGTTTTTCAGAATTACTTTCTCCCAAAGCAAAACAGATATTTGAAAGATTAATATTACAAACTGCTTTGTATCGATCACGGAATGACCATTAAGTTTTAAGCATTCAGACAATGTTTTCACTTCGCAATCTTTAGATCAAGTGGACAAAAAGTGAGCCACGGGGAAACAATCAGTAAAGATAACAATATGCCAGCATTAATTGGTATCAGTTGCTGTCACACTTGCCCACCATTTTCTTGGTCCCTGGTGATTGGCTTAAAGAATGGCTTTTCTCCGGTTGACTTCTGATATAAAAAAAAAAATCTAACATGTGATAAAGTTATCAGATTGATTGCATTAACAGTCACCATCGATAAAGTGAACTCTTTAATAAATATTGTATAAATATATGAAGAAAAACAACGTCATCTTCGAAATACTCTCGTGTTTGAATTATACATTTTGAATAATCAATTTAAAGCGGAAATTTTAAAAAAATAGTATTATCATAAAATTATAAGTTTTAACCTAAGTATGTAAAATCATTGCACATTTCAAATTACATTTAATAGGGTGAATTTAGGAAAAGATCTTCAACGTCTTCTTCGAACGATACTTTGGTTCGTCTTTCAAAATTTAAGAAGAAATTATACGGTCTGCGTTTTAGCTTTTAAATCAAGATGTGCGGTTGGGGGTAATGAATAGCGGACTGAACAAAATAAAAAGAAGAGCAAAGTTCGAATTTCAGTCGAGTTCGTTGCACTCTGTTACGCGCGAATAACCTTGGGAAAGCTATGCATTTATATATTTTCCCTTCAGTTATCGGTTAAATTCTTACAATACAAAAATCACTCGGCTTTAATTAACCCACAAAATGTTGACAAAAAGTAAAACATAAACAAATAATTTCTTTTTACTATATATCTATTTGACACTGCATCGATGGTGTGAACAGGATCGATGGTATGGACATATCTTCATCTAGAACGTTATGGACTCGAAATGCTTTAATTAGGGCAAATGTCACCCTCTGAAGAAGGCCTAAAAATGCTACAAAAACGATTTCGCCAAAAATGTTCACCGTTTATTTTTTTTATTTTTTATTTATTTTTTTTTTGAGCGGACCAGTATATGTGGATGCCAGGGCAATATATATATTAGAAAATAAGTTCGACCACTGACGATCTGGGCGTTGGAAAATAATGGACGATTATCTTCCTTGTTCTACTGTTTTTTGTTTTTTTTTAATAAATCAATTCATTGTTTTATCGAAATATATTAATGATTTTGAGACGTTATCGTGGCAGAAGTCATGTTGTTGGCACATAACTGACTCCATTTTGGACCTGGTCTTTGACTCTTGTAAAAACAGCTGATAGAATAGGGAGTCAGTGGTTTAATGGCGGAGTACAGAGAACCGCCCCCTTTCTCAGTATCTTTAGCGATAGATCGTATGTACGACTTTCATACGCTCTAAGAACGAAGCATATCTTTATTAAAACACTCGTTTATCACGAAGGTGAACAATCATAGTCCACTCGCTGATGATGCAACGTTATTAGTTTAGCTTTTCAAGTCAGTACATTTCACCAACCAGTTTTTTCTCCACTGTGCTGTTAAAGCTCGGTTAGAGGAGAGATCAGCTTTTAAGCAGATTATTTATATATCGAAGATAGAATTGGACCAAGAAACGAACCTTAAGAACCTTTGTCGATCATTTTGGCCTTGGAAGATTTATCATTAACATCTATATTCAGGGGCCTGTCCATTTAGAACGTATTGATAATTAAGTAGCGGCTTCCATAGATTCCAGTGCTAGAAAGTTTGTGCAGCAACCCTCCATGCCACATCTTACCAAAAGCCTTCAATTTATCTAAAGCAGCAGTCCTTGGAGATATGCTGAGATGCGCCTCAGATTCGATGAGTGATGACTGTCAGGATATCAGCAAGAAGACCCAGCAGATTGAAATTTGTACTACATATAGTTCAATATTTTGAGGTGATCAAACAACATCTTCTTGATTACAGCTTCAAAATGTCTGCTAATGACACTTAGAAAGCTGGTAGATCTATCGTTTGCTCACATTCTTGCAAACAGAGCATATAACTGTCACTTTCTTGGGAACGATTTCTCCCTCAAGCAGCTTTTAAGTAATTTTGCTATAAAAGCTCGGAGGAAATAAGGAAGAAAATGAGTGTTAATAGACAAAACTTTACATGATTTATTTTTGTAAGTATACAAGCAAAACAATACGCCTTCTCGGTCTAATTCTCTCAACCGACCTCAAGTGGAATGACTACATGGAATCCATAGCTAACTCTGCCGCTAGGAAGGTCGGTTTCACTGTGTAGGTCCAGGAAATGTTTCTCTTCTGAATCTATCTTGCACTTATATAGATCTACCATCCGCCCGTGCATTGAATATTGCTGTCACATCTGGTTGAGTGCCCCTGCTATTCATTTCGGGCGAGCTGACAAAATCCAAAGGAGAATCTGCAATGTAATCGATCTTGACCTGGTAGCTCAACTCCATTCACTTTCTCAATGACGTAATGTTGTTTCCCTCTGTCTCTTCGACAAATACTTTCACGGTTTCTGCTCAGATGAGTTTAGCTCCCTGGTGCCCCCTCTGCATTCATTTACTCGAGCTACTAGACTAGCAACTACGTCCGACCCTTTTACAGTGAAATCAATCAAATGTAAATGCAACTTCTACTCTAATAGCTTATTTTCTCGCTCGTCCTGGGCATGACGGTGAACTGCATCCGGCAGAAAGGACTCTGATTGGGAGGTTGTGATGAGCATGGAACCAACTCTGAATTGTTGTTGTTCCCAGGGTCCCAAATATGGGCAAATAGCTAACCACCAAACTGGGTTCATGACACTATGAAAACAATAAAAATACACTTTTATAGAAATATATACATCAAAATAGACTTTTATAGAAATGTATACATTTTTAAAGTAAATATATTATCAACAATAAATTTGTGAAGAAAAAATTATTAGCATAACAAATTTTTAAGTCAAAAAATTATTTTCAGCAAAATATTTTTGAATAGAAAACTGGAAGACATTTTCAGTTTTCTAAATTAAAAATGAATAAAAACAAAATAATCGAATTAAAATCTGACTAAATCAACCTTCTCGCTATAACCGCACATTAGAAAAAATATATACGTTAAATCTTTTGGCATTAAGTATCCTACAGATGTGTTGATAAGCCGTTAAACAAATCTCAAACTCAAATCAAATTCTCTTTTTCGCACTTCTCACCTGTGGAATTCCCTTCTGCATCTTTTCTACTCTGACATATACACTCTCCAACAATTCAAATGCATTGTCAATTGTCATCTCTTATCTCCTTGAGTCGTAACCTTTCCTTGACAAACCTTGTATTATATCTTTTCTCATACAACTTTCTTCACCCGAGTGTCCTCATCCTTCTCTTACACATTCTCTGACACCCCCTGTAACTTGTTCCTCTTTCTCATCACTCACCCCTTATGTAACCCCCTGCGCACCTGTGGCAATACTACCTTGCTGGGGGTGTGAAATAATTATAAAAAAGTATTTTAGAATTTTGTCTAAACCTCAGGCTGATCAATTTTTGGCTATATAAATACTACTTAGGTAGCTGAAAGAATTCCTTAATAATTTTATTGAAGCA
>JBBBDQ010001181.1:10000-172500 GCA_037127315.1 Ascarosepion bandense
TCATCTAAGTAAGAAATGCACAAGAATTAAGAAAGAAAAAGTATTCTAGCAGGTTTGTGTTACTGCAGGGTTACAGTACTTCCTCGATAATCCGGACTTTCGATTGTCCATATCTCAATTATCCAGACGTGAAAAAAAAACAAAAAAACAGAAATCATCCCAAAATTTTACAATTATGCAAATTAAACCCATTCTAATATTTCATCTCAGTCAAGCGTTTTGAAACTAGTTACACTATTTAACATTCGGATTATTGTCCTTATCTTGTTGTTATCAGCGTTACGGCTGTGCATCAGGTGTACATCTTTCCAGTTAATCTTCCGAACTTATCATTTTTTTATAATCGTGTCGCCTCAAGCAAGGCATTTTACTGCCACTGTTTTTCAGGGGGTTTCATAGGAGGAATATTGAGTTGTGAAAGGTTGCAGGGGGTGTCAGGAAGAGAGTAGCAGAGGGAAGAGATTAGAGTGGGGTGGATTTAGAAAAGCATGAGAGAGAGGATGTAAGTTAGTGAGACAGGAGATGACTATTGACATTACATTTAAATTCTTGGAGATTGTAACTGTCAGGAAAGCAAGTATGCGGAAGAGAATTCCACAGACGGCAAGTGCGAGAAAAGAAGCTGAGGGAGTGGAACTTGCGTTTACAATTTATTGGTTTCACAGTAAAAGAGTGGGACCTAGTTGCTAATCTTGTGGCTCGAGGAAATTCATATATAGAGGGTACCAGTGAGCTAAGTTCATCGGAGCAGAAGCCGTGAAAGTATTTGTAGAAGAGATACAGGGAAGCCACATGAGTCGGTGAGAAAGCGACTGTATCGTAACTGCCAACTCGAGATCGATCACATTACAGATTCTCCGTTGGATTCGGTCGAGGACACCCAAGTGGATAGCAGTAGCACCAGACCAGATATGGCAGCAATACTCAATGCACGGGCGGATTATTTGATTTACGGGAGTCGACAGTTTACGTTCCACTGCACATGCCTAAGGGTATAACATTCAGTTCTTATTTTATTAATGCTCACTTATCACTTGCTCTAATTTCACTGAGTCCAAGTACACACTGCCCTGCCCAGGGATTGATATCAAAATTAATGTTGTCATATCTGGTCAGGCGCCCCTGCTGTTCATCTCAGGGTTCTCAACAGACTCCAAAGGAGAATCTGTATTGTGATTGGCAGCTCGACTCCAGCCCATTTCTCACCGACGGGATGGGGCTCCCCTCTGTATCTTCTATAAATATTTTCATGGCTTCTGCTCTGATGAACTTAGGTCACTGGTGTCCCCTCTCTACAAAAATCTACTCGCGCAACCAGAGTGGCAAAAAGGTCCCACCCTTTTATGGCTAAATCAACCAAATGCAGCCGATAATTCTACTCCATCAGCTTCACTTCCCGCATGTGGAACTCCCTTCCATTTTCTTGCTTTTCTGACGGCTACAACCTCCAGGAATTTAAATGCAATGTCAATTCCCATCTCTTATCCACTTGATTTCAGTTTATTTTACATCACCCTGTATATCTTGTTCTTTTCCTTTCTCTCTACCTTCGCAACTATCTTCACACCTGTGTTCCCATCCTTCTCTTGCCCTTTCTCTGACACCCCTGTAACTAATACCCCCTGTCACTGGTCCGTCTTCTCTTCACCCTCCTATTATCTAAACAATTACTTTTATGTAGCCCCCTGCGCATCAGTGGCGGTACCGCCTTGCTTGGGGTGAAAAGATAAAAAAGACACAAATTTATTTTTTTATATTTTTAATTTTTTTTTAAGAAAGAAAGAGACACTATATTGAAATGTTGTTTGAGGCTTGATTTCATTGGTCAGATGCGTGTCACGTGTAGTAAACAAATGTATGATCAATTTAACTGGAGCTAATACTTCCCTGTTTATATGCTTTTGTCAATTCCTATTTCCTGTCCTTTCTACATCACCCCGTTTATATTGTTCTTTTCCTTTCGCTCTACCTTCGCAACTGTCTTCACACCTGTGTTCCCATCCTTCTCTTGCTTCTTTCTCTAACACCCCCTGTAACTTGTTCGACTTTCTCTTTACTCTCCTCCTGTCTAATCTTTTTCTTTTATGTAGCCCCCTGCGCATCAGTGGCGGTACCGCCTTGCTAGAGGTGAAACGATTAAAAAAATGTTATTCTATCGATAGCTGCCTTCGAAAAGCTAAGAACAGAATAAAGAAATACGAAAAGTGGGGGATCGGTTTTCTATTGTTATGAAGTAATAAACAGATCCCCCAGTAATACTCTCTACCTTCGCAACTGTCTTCACACCTGTGTTCACATCCTTCTCTTGCCCTTTCTCTTTCATGGACGGTCTCGCACCTTAATCCACTCTGTTTTTTTTTTCTGCAGAGCATGGGGAACCTGAAACTTAGACGTATTCTGTCTGCTTGTAAGTGCTTCTATTCTTGCTTTTCAAACTGGAAAGAAAAGCAGGAAACTGATACTGAATGGTCAAAAATTCAAACACCGTAGCAATCGATTATGTCTGAAAAATGCTTAATTTGGTTGCACGTTCAACCAAAATCTAAGTCACTTAAATGCCATAGTGATACACGCTTGGGCGATCATGTCTCGAATAAGGCATTACTGACTGGGAAGAAGATTTTTTCGCGAAAGGTTGCCATTACTTTTTGAGGTAGACTCGTTGCACATTAAGGTTACAGAACCCAATCTATCCTGTTATTTAACTCATAGCTCGAGGGAGAATCGACGGATTCATACCATTCCTAAGAATATTTGCACGTATGTGAATGCAAGAAATTCAACTTGAATTCGAACTCGGCTCTCCCTTTTTTCGTTCCAAGCCGATATTCACTGCACCACAACGCACATCCAGAATCTACCCTTTACAAATACATCTTCTTTATTAAAGCATGAAAACAGAGAAATAATATATATATATAAACTGTCAAAATCTTGTAAAAAGCTATTAAAATGTTATTTGATTGTATAAAATTCTAAAATTAATTATTCTTTATTTATTTGATGATTCAGGTATTAAATTATCCGGTATTTTAATTATTTGAACATATTTTTTCAAACCCCGCCCCAAGGTGTCCGCTTGATTGTTTTTGTTTACCTCTACACCAACCTTTATGGACTATTTAATGCCGAAAATCTAAGTATTTTATAAGCACTTTTATATTCATTCTTCGGAAATAATATTTTCTTTAGCGATACAAATCTTATTAATTAACTCATAATTTTAGAAGAAGCGGTATATTCATATCTTTCCCAAGAATATTTACGTGTAAATGAATCAAACGAACCCAACCGGAGTTGAAACTCGGCACTTCTATTTACAATCCCGAGACATTCTCTATTGCAACACTTAAACAACTAAGCTTACAGCCCAGGAATTCCCAAGAGGTCATCCATCTACACTACCGGACATAATGATTAGGCAACCCCAGTTTTATAAAAAAAAATTCTAAATGAAAAGAGAATGGTTATTTTTTATTATTACTTTGCAAGATTTTACAAGGCAGCCAGGGACCCTTTGCTTCGGCCAGCCAATGAGAAGAGACTAGCATGGAAAAGGGAGCACAAAAACTAGATAGCAGAACAATTTATTTGATGCACATGTTATTAACGAAAGACCAATTCTATTTTCATTTAGAATTATCCACTAAAAATAGTATGAAATACATCAATTTTCTTTTAAGACTGGGGTCACCTAATAATTATGGCCGGTAGTATATATATATATATATATATAAATATATATATATAAATGCTAAAAAGTCTGCCTTCTTCTACCGAGCGCCCACAGCCCAGAGTTAGAATCTCCGAAGCCACTTCGGTCGGGTTTCAATCCTGGGTTAAAAGCAATCGGAGTCTAATCGTACTGATTAGCTGTGATACAGCGAAACAGATCTGCCTGCGGATGATTATATATATATATATATATATATATACTGTCAAAATCTTGAAAAAAGCGTTTGAAAGTGTTATTTGATCGTATACATTTTTAAAATTCCTCAATCTTTTTTCTCCTTCTTTATTTGATGATTCAGATATTGAATTATCCGGAATTTTTAATTATCTGAACATCTCATCCTTTGTTTCCTGTTTAGGATGTGGTTCTCGGCTTTCTTTTTTTTCAATCTTCTTTCACTTTTTTTTACTTTTCTCTTTTTTTTTTTTGTTCTCAATTGGAGTAGATCGACATAACTATCGCCCGGTTCACACTCCACCCTCGTCTTTTGAATAGGTGAAGAGGCTCATCCCTTGTTTCCTGTTTAGGATGTGGTTTCCGGCTTTCTCTTTTCCAATCATTTTACTCTTAAGTAGCCCCATGCGCATCAGTGGCGTCACCGCCTTGCTTGGGGTGATATGATTAAATATATATATATATATATATATATATTTTTTTATTTTTTTTTTTCAAACCCTGCCCCAAGATGTCCGCTTGGGTGGTTTTGTTTACCGCTACATCAACCTTCGCGAACTATTTAATGCCGAAAATCTAAGTATTTTATAGGTAATTTTATATTCATTATTTGTAAATAATAATTATTTCAGTGATACAAGTCTTACTAATTACTCCATAACTGTAACCCATCACTTTATATTCCCAAGAATGTTTTCATGGGAATCTAACAGACCCAACTCGAATGAGAACTTGGTTCGTCTATTTACAATTCCGTGACATTACAGAACAAACAAGAACACGAAAAAGAGCAAGAAGAATAGAAAGAAAAAGAAGAGAAAGAAGAAGAAAAAGAACAAAAAAGAACACGAAAAAGAGCAAGAAGAATAGAAAGGAAAAGAAGAGAAAGAAGAAGAAAAAGAACAAACAAGAACACGAAAAAGAGCAAGAAGAATAGAAAGAAAAAGAAGAGAAAGAAGAAGAAAAAGAACAAACAAGAACACGAAAAAGAGCAAGAAGAATAGAAAGGAAAAGCAGAGAAAGAAGAAGAAAAAGAACAAACAAGAACACGAAAAAGAGCAAGAAGAATTGAAAGAAAAAGAAGAGAAAGAAGAAGAAAAAGAACAAACAAGAACACGAAAAAGAGCAAGAAGAATAGAAAGAAAAAGAAGAGAAAGAAGAAGAAAAAGAACAAACTAGAACACGAAAAAGAGCAAGAAGAATAGAAAGGAAAAGAAGAGAAAGAAGAAGAAAAAGAACAAACAAGAACACGAAAAAGAGCAAGAATAGAAAGGAAAAGAAGAGAAAGAAGAAGAAAAAGAACAAACAAGAACACGAAAAAGAGCAAGAATAGAAAGAAAAAAAGAGAAAGAAGAAGAAAAAGAACAAACAAGAACACGAAAAAGAGCAAGAAGAATAGAAAGGAAAAGAAGAGAAAGAAGAAGAAAAAGAACAAACAAGAACACGAAAAAGAGCAAGAAGAATAGAAAGAAAAAGAAGAGAAAGAAGAAGAAAAAGAACAAACAAGAACACGAAAAGGAGCAAGAAGAATAGAAAGAAAAAGAAGAGAAAGAAGAAGAAAAAGAACAAACAAGAACACGAAAAAGAGCAAGAAGAATAGAAAGAAAAAGAAGAGAAAGAAGAAGAAAAAGAACAAACAAGAACACTAAAAAGAGCAAGAAGAATAGAAAGAAAAAGAAGAGAAAGAAGAATAAAAAGAAAAAGAAAAAAGAACAAAAACAAAAAATGAGGAAGAAGAAGAAAAAGAGAAAGAAAAAGACGAAGAAGAGAAAGAAGAAGAAGAAGAAAATAGAAAAAAGAAGCATCGAAACAGCCAAGCTTATACTACCTGGTATTCTCATGTAGTCACCTATCTAGGTTCATACCAAACTAGACGTTGCATAATTTCGGTGATCATACACGAACTGATGTTCAAAGTGCCCGGATAGTCGAAGTAACACTGTGTCATGTTTAAAATATCAGTTTTTTGTTTTATGTCCTTGAAGGGAATCAAGAGAAAAAGATGACGTCAGCATTTTTGTTGAGTGCAAAACTAATTTCTCCATGTCATTTACTAGCAAGAAAGCATTAACGCTTGATTTGCATTCAATAAAATTCCGATGTGCAGATTCTCAAGCTACTGACCCGATCAATAAATTAAAAGAAAAGTAACTTTTTTTTGGAGAAAACAAAAGAAAAATCTATGTAAATATAAATTTAAAAGGTGCCAAGTAAAGAAGAATGTATTTATGTTCGGAATATCGATTTCTGTCTGAAGTGAATCAACTTGTCTGTTGATTATGTCAATTATGTCTTGCCTCTGCTAATTAGGTTGCCGGTCAGACAGGTTTGAGGCAAGGGTGGACGTCGGCGTAGGTGTTCTGGGAGCTGGATATGGGGGTTGAGAGTGGGGTTTGGGGCGGACGGAAGAAGAACAAGATTTCAAAGACTGACAAAGAATAATTCAATGAACAGTGACAACGAAATTTACTTTGATGAAGAAGACTGAAGATGAACGATAAAAAAGAACAGAAATGAGGGAAGAGAAACGATGAAGATGAAGAAAGTAGAAGAAGAAAGAGTAGAAAAAGTAGTAGTTGTAGTAGAAAAAGAAGTAGAAGAAGGAGAAGAAAAATAGTAGAAGAAGAAGAAGAAGAAGGGAAAAAGTAGTAGTAGTAGTAGTAGAAGAAGAAAAATAAGAAGTAGTAGTATTAGTAGCAATAGAAAAAGAAGAAGAAAAGTAGTAGTAGAAGAAGGAGAAGAAAAAGTAGTAGTAGTAGTAGAAGAAGTAGAGGAAGAAGAAGAAAGAGAAGAAAAATTAGTAGTAGTAGTGATAAAGAAGGAGGAGAAGTAGTAGTAGAAGTAAAAGTCGTAGTAGTAGTAGTAGTAGTAGTAGAAAAAGAGGAAAGAGAAGTAGTAGCAGTAGAGGAAGAAGTAGAAGGAGAAGGAGAAGAAAAAGTAGCAGTAGTAGTAGAAGGAGAAGAAGAAAATGTAGTAGCAGAAGAAGAAGAAGAAGAAAAAGTAGTAGTAGTAGTAGAAAAAGAAGCAGCAGAACAAGTAGTAGCAGAAGAAGAAGAAGAAGAAGAAGAAAAAGTAGTAGTAGTAGAAGAATTAGAGGAAGAAGAAGAAAGAGAAGAAAAATTAGTAGTAGTAGTGAAAAAGAAGGAGGAGAAGTAGTAGTAGAAGTAAAAGTAGTAGTAGTAGTAGAAGAAAAAGAGAAAAGAGAAGTAGTAGCAGTAGAGGAAGAAGTAGAAGGAGAAGGAGAAGAAAAAGTAGCAGTAGTAGAAGAAGAAGAAGAAGAAGAAGAAGAAGAAGAAGAAGAAGAAGAAGAAGAAGGAGAAGAAAAAGTTGTAGTAGTAGAAAAAGGAGCAGCAGAACAAGTAGTAGCAGAAGAAGAAGAAGAAGAAGAAGAAGAAGAAGAAAAAGTAGTAGTAGTAGTAAAAGAAGAAGAAATTACTAGGCAAGTAAATGGATAATTCTGATACTATGAAATTTAATGTAAACGCATCCTAATTTAATATTGAAAAGAATGATCTTGTGTAAGATAAACTTGAGAACACAGTTCAAAGACAAAATGACGAAAAATGGACAAAGAAGCAAATACAAAATAAAGAAGATGAGATGAAAAACTGAACATGAAGAATAAATGGTAGAAAAAAAAAGAGGGAAAACAGAAAAATGAAAGAAAATTTGCCAAAGATATGGATGGAATTGTTAGGAAAAAGGATGAAAGAAACAAGTTTAAAATAAAACTAGAGAAATGGAACTAATGAATGTTTAGATAAAAGACAAATGACCTGGACGGGAAGAAAAGAAAGCAAATGAAGTGAAAGATGAAAAGGAAAAAGATCCTAGAAAATGGAAAGAAATAGGAAGAAAAAGATAAGAAGGAAGCACATTTAAACAATGAAGAAGAGGAACGAAAACAAAAACAACGAAAAGAACAAGAAAAAGGACAAAAATGAATGAAAACAAGAAGACAATAGTAGAAAAAAAATAAAAGGAGGGAAAAAGGAAAAGGAAAGTGAAATTGTTAGAAGATGTAAATGTAAAATAATAATGAAAAATAATACATAGTAGACGAAAAAGAGGAAAACAAAGGGAGAAGAAGAAAATTAAGAAAAAATTAAAAAGAACAAGAAAAATATAGATGAAGAAAAAGAAGAAAAAGTGTAAGAAGAAGACAAAGAAAAAATAAAAAGAACAAGAGCAAGAGGAAGAAAAAGAAAAAGAGGAAGAAAAAGAGAAAGAAGAAGAAAAAAGAATAAACAAGAACACGAAAAAGAGCAAGAAGAATAGAAAGAGAAAGAAGAAGAAAAAGAAAAAGAAAAAAGAAAAAAGAACAAAAACAAAAAATGAGGAAGAAGAAGAAAAAGAGAAAGAAAAAGACGAAGAGAAAGAAGAAGAAGAAGAAAATAGAAAAAAGAAGAAAAACAAGAAAAAGAGACAGAAGAAACAGGAAAAGAGGAAGAAAAAGAAGACGAATCACACAATAAAATATGGACGATGGTTTCAAGGTCAATAAAATAACGAGAAGTAATAATATAACAAAGGAGGGCGGAAAATGAAGAAAACAGGAAGAAAAAAAATTTTTTTTTTTTAATCATTTCCCCCCCGAGCAAGGCAGAAATGCCACTGATGAGCTGGGGGGGGGGGCTACATAACTGTAAAAAGATTAATTAGAAAAGACTGAGGAGTACAAACTAGTTAGAAAGGAGCAATAGAAAGCTAAGAATGCAGGTGCGATGACAGATACATAGGTGGAGGGAAAGGGAAGGATATGGGGTGGAGCTAGAGCCCAGTGGTTAATAAATGAGTATTGGCATTGCATTTAAATTTCTGGAGGTTGTAGCCGTCAGGAAAGCAAGAATATGGGAGAGAGTTCCACAGGCGGGAAGTGCGAGAGAAGAAGCTGCAGGAGTAGAATTGTCGTCTGCATTTGACTAACCTGACTGTGAATGGGTGGGACCCAGTTGCCAGTCTGGTTGCACGAGTAAACACCTGTTGAGGAGGCACCAGTGACTTAAGTTCGTCCGAGCAGAAGCCAAGAAAGTATTTATAGAACAGACAAAGGGAGGCCACATTTCGACGGTGGGGAAGTGGCTGCAGTCGAGCCGCCAGATCAGTACCTATCACATTACAGACTCTCCTTTGGAGCCTGTCGAGAACACTAAGGAGAACGGCAGGGGCGCCTAGCCATAAATGGCAGCAGTACTCTACGCACGGACGGATGGTTGACTTGTATATATGCAGGATGGATTCAGGCGGAAAAAACATCCTGGATCGACATAGTGACCCAACCTTCTTAGCAGTAGAATTTGATATGGATTCAATATAGTAGTTCCATTTGAGGTCTGAGGACAGGGTAAGTCCGAGGAGGTGTAGTGTATTGCTCTCAGGGAGAATCGCTTGGTAAGAAAAGAAAGATGTAGAAGAAATTAAAAATTAAATAAAACTAAAAAGTCAGATCCGAGGCAGGCAGGAGGTGGAAAGAAGAAAAAGATGTCAATTTTAAATTAAAAAAAAAAAAGAAAGAAAGAAAGGGAGAAACAATTACGGTTAATGTAGAACTGATGGGAACTATTTTCAGGGAGAAAACCTTTGACGGAAGAGAGAAGGACGAATAAAATTTTCGCAACCGAAGAGCCATAACTTAGAATTTGCAGTTGTAAGAAAGCGAGTTGAGAAGAAATATAAGAATATATAGAGAAGAGTAGAAAGGCAGGAAAATGAAAACGGAATGGAATAAAAGAAAGGAAGAAAGAATGGCAAGAACATCAAAGAAGAAAAGGTAATATATATGAGAATAAAACCTGGAATACTCTTACTGCTATTACTACTAGTAGTACTACTAGTAGTGCTACTAGTAGTACTAATAATCACAGTTATAAACAAAAAGAAGAAAAACATAGAAAAAGGTAAATAAATTGTAAAACAAACAAAAGAAAAGTGTAAGAGAAAAAAATAGCCATGAAAGAAAAAACTAGTGAAAAATAATACGAATGAAAATGGGAAGAGAGAAAACAGAATAAAACAGTTGATTAAAGAAAGGAAGAAGGAAAACAAAAACTTAAAAGAAGGAAAATAAATTGTAAAAACAAAAAAAGTAAATGTGAGAGAAAAAAATAAAAATAGCCATGAAAAAAAACGGATGAAAAATAATACGAATGAAAATGGGATAAAAAGGATGAAAGAAAACGGAAGAAAACAGTTGATTAAAGAAATGAAGAAGGAAAATAAAAACTTAGAAAAAGGAAAATAAATTGTAAAAACAAAAAAAGTAAATGTGAGAGAAAAAATTTAAATAGCCATGAAAGAAAAACGGATGAAAAATAATACGAATGAAAATGGGATAAAAGGATGAAAGAAAACGCAATAAAGCAGTTGAGTATGATCTAATACAAAGAAGAAAAAGAAAGAAGGAATGTATATACCTTTTTAAAAGGAATGAAAGGAAGAAAGTTAAAAAAAAATAGGAAAAAAACGTTAAAAAAGAAATTCAAAAAGAAAGAGAGAAGTCGTATTGCCAATGACAACTTATCCGACAAGAAAGCAAAAGGGTTGAGAATGCTGTTTGGCAAACATTTGAAAACACAACATAAATAGTGATTAGAGTAAATGATAAAACCGAAGAAAACACAGCGTGTCGTATATATTAGGTGTAATCAACTTCGATAAATAATCATTTGCTCCAAGTAAACTGTGTAAGAGCGCTAAACAGATTACGACCTGACGTTTGGTTTCTTTAATCAATAGGATGTTCGTTTTCAGTTCCGATCTCTTTCTATTATCTATGTTTCCCGCTAAAATAGCCCACTGCTTAAATCACTCGAACTGAAACCGGAAAGATGCCTGGTTCGACTAACGCATCAAAATCGATTTTAGGTTTTCTCCTTGTACGTTGTTGACTTTTTCGCTTACTTTTATCGGACAGTCAGTTAAGTATCATACGTGATACACGCATTGGGCGATCATGTCTCGAAAGAAACATGACTGACTAGGCAGAAGATATTCTGCAATAGGTTGCCATTGCTTTCTGCGGTAGACTGGTTGCCAGCCAAGACTATAGAACCCAATATGTCCTGTTATTTGACTCAGAGCTAGAAGGGCAAATTTATTAAGTAGTAATTAGTGGAGGATCAGTTTCTTACTTCATGACAATAAAAAACTGATCCCCCACTTTGTGTCCAGTAGTAGCCTTAATCATGTTTTCAACTACTATATTCAGTCAGTCAGTTAAGCGCCATACGTGATATACGCTTTCGGTGATCATGTCTCCAAAGAGACATGACTTACTGGCCGGATTTTCCTCAATGTGTTGTCATTGCTTTCTGCGGTAGACTTGTTGCAAGCCAAAGCTATAGAACCCAATCTGTCTTATTATTTAACCTATACGTAGGGGGAATAGATGGATTAATATCTTTCCAAAGTTATTTGCACGTAAGTGAATGCAATGAATTCCACTGGAATTCGAACTCGGTACACCGATTTGTCGTTCCGAATCGATATCCACTGCACCACAACGCGCATCCCTGAATTTTATACCAAGAAAGAAATTCTCAGCGTCGGGTTTTTTTCAGACTTTTGCTTCTGTGTACCATTTTGTTCTACTTGACATTGTTGGTCTGTCCTTTAAGAGCACCTAATGCGGATGTGCGTTGTCGTGCAGTGTATATCGACTCGGAACGCCAAATCGGGGGGTCGAGTTCGAATTCCAGTTGAATTCATTGCATTCTCTTTTGCGCAAATACCTATGGGAAATTCTCCAGTTATGGGTTAAATAACAGGACAGGCTGGGTTCCATAGCTTTGGCTGGGAACCAGTCTACCGCAGAAAACAATGGCAACCTAGTGTGTAATAATCTTCTGCCCAGTCAGTCATGTCTCTTTCGAGACATGATGCCCAAGCGTGCTTCAGATATGGTACTTAACTGGCTGAATACATATTAGCATTCAAAGTCAAATACAAGAAACCCTCGTGGTTGGCGCATTGGAAAGAGGTGTACATTAAGTAAATTTTATCAGTCAGTCAAGTGCCATACGTGACCATAGGTCACGCGTGGGTGATCATGAGACATGACTGACTGGACAGAAGATTATCCCGCAGTAGGTTGCCATTGCTTTCTGCGCTAGACTGGTTGCCGACCCAGGCTATAGAACCCAATCTGTCCTGCTATTTAACCCATAACTGGAAGGAAGAGACGGATTAATACCTTTCCCATGGGTATTTACGCGTAAGTGAATACAATGGATTCAACTGAAATTCGAACTCGGCTCCCCGGCTTCTCGTTCCGAGCCGATATCCACTGTACCACAACGCACATCCATTTTATCATTTGCTTAAAAAATGAAAAACGTGATATAACGGTGAGCAAGATGGTTTCACAAGAATCTATTACAACTAAGTGGTGAGTTTGATTCGCCTTGTGGCACACCTTTGCAGGGCTTAGAAAATCAACTAGAAAAAGAAAAACGAAACATTTGCTAAGTTCTATTTACAAATAATAACTAGGGAAATGTTGAGAGATCGTAAGTTTTGATCACGTAAAATTTCCCTGAAATTCACTCAGCTGCATTGTGACGAAATGTATATCGGCTCCAAATGAGAAATCGGAGTAGCAACGGGTCAACAAACCAACGGGGCTTGCAGACATACCGCTTTGAAAAGAGGAAAATTATGTAGAAAATATCTGTAGCTGAAAGCTTGAAATGGTATATAAGCATGGGTAAATTTTTGTTTTAGGTCCCGAAGGCTTTCCCCACTTCAAATTTATCCAAAATAGCATTATTTCTGTGTAAATGTACATGCTGAACTCAAATCAACAATTAGTTATTGAAGAAATTTACCTTTTTGATCTGAACGTCGATAAAAAAATCGATCTACATTTTGTCTCCCGTAACTCTAATGCAGTCATGTAATTAACTGCTGAATAACATTCTGCGTAGGACAACAAATTTCGGTCTATTTTCGTTCGATTTCTTCCTTTACTGAAACTTCCGGCGATTTACTTCCTGTAATGAAAGTAATACGCTATTGTATTTCTACGCTTATTACTTTCATTACAGGAAGTAAATAGCCGGAAGTTTCAGTAAAGGAAGTAAATCGACCGAAATTTGTTGCCTACACAGTACGTCATTCTGCAGTGAATTACATGACTTTGTGAAAGTTATGGGAGAGAAAAAGTGCGAGATATAGTTCGTTTTTTATGGACTTTCAAATAAAAAAAAGGTAGGTTTCTTCAATAACTAATTGTTGATTTGAGTTCAGCATATACATTTGCACAGAAATAATGCTGTTTTGGATAAATTTCAAGGGGGGAAAGCTTTCGGGCCCTAAAAAGAAAATTTACCTAAGAATGTACTTTAAATAACCTATGGAGGCTGATATGCCGTAAAAAAAAAATCAACCAACCAAACTACCAACATAAAATAACTCTTTCAGGACAGGAGAGCAAAATACTGCGCCTCCACGGGTTAATTCTCACATCAGACCTCAAGTTGAATGACTATATAGAATCCATATCTAAATCAGCTGCAAAGAAGGTCAGGTCGCTGTGCAGAAATCTACCATCTACCTGTGCATTTAATATTGCTACCACATCTGGTCGGGTGCTCCTGCTATTCACCTAGGGGTCCTTGACAAAATCCAACAAAGAATCTGTAATGTGATCGATCCCGATTTGGCAGCTCAGATACAGTCACTTTCTCACCGGCGCAATGTGTCTTTTTTGTTTCTCTTCTAAAAATGCTTTCACGACTTCTGCTCCGATAAACTTAACTCACTGGTTCCCCCTATATATGAATTTACTCGAGCCACAAGACTAGCAGATAGGTCCCACCCTTTTACTGTGAAACCAATAAAATTTAAACGCAAATTCTACTCCATCAGCTTTTTTTTTCTCGCACTTCCCGCCTGTGGAATTCGCTTCCTCTTACTTGCTTCCCCGACAGCTACAATCTTCGAGAATTTAAAATGTAAAGTCAATAGTTATTTCCTATCTCACTAACTTTCATCTTCTTTTTCATGCACCTTTCTCCGTCCACTCCACTCTCATTAGTATTCTCGTGATTCTCTTACCCACTTCCTGACACCCCCTATAACTTGTCACTTTTTCTCATAACTTACCTCTTATGCAATCCCATACACAACAGTGACAGTAAAATGCCTTGCTTGGGGCAATATGATTATATAAAAAAATAAAAATTAGTCCATGTAACATCCTACAATTTACTAAAGAAACAAAACACATATCACCGCCGCTAGTAATCATCTCCTCATAAACATGTATATACATAACAGCTAATTATCATTCACCATGTATTTAATTGTAAAAGCAGAACCATGCATATCATAGTTTTCTTACTTTAAATTTTTATTATTTTAGTGTTAAATAATCTATAAGTAATGTTGAACAACAATAAAAATACTGCTTTCATATATGGTCAGGTGCCCCTGTTGTTCATCTCAGTGTTCTCGACAGGCTCCAAATGGAGAATCTGTAATGTGATAGGTCCCGAATTGGCAGCTCGACTCCAGCCATTTCCTCAACGGCGAGATGTGGCTTCCCTCTGTCTTTTCTACAAATATTTTCATGGCGTCTGCTCCGACGAGCTTAAGTCACTAGTACCCAACCGTCAGAAGAATTCACTCGTGCAACCAGACTGGCAACAAGGCCCCACACTTTTACAGTTAGATACACCAAATACAGACAACAATTCTACTCCACCAGCTTCTTTGCTCGCACGTCCCGCCTGCTGAACTCCCTTTCATATACTTGCTCTCCTGACGGCTACAACCTTCAGGAATTTAAATACAATGTCAATACGCATCTCTTATCTACTTCACTCCTGTTCTTTTTTACATCATCCTGTATATCTTTTCCTGTCTCTCTACCTTCGAAACTGTTTTCATACCTGTGTTCCCATCCTTATCTTGCCCTTTCTCTGACACTCCCTGTAAGTGGTCCGTCTTTCTTTTCACTCTCCTCTTGTATAAACTTTTACTCTTATGTAGCCCCCTGCGCATTAGTGACAGTACTGACTTGCTTGGAGTGAAACGATTAAAAAAACAGTCTGCTGCAAATATAGTATAGTTTTCTTCTACAGAATTTTGTTCTGTATTATTTTCCGTTATTTCTCTATTACAAGGCCCAAGAGCCACTCAATATATGGATTAATCAATGAGGTATTTTTATAAGCGAAAGGTAAGTAAAACAGATCACTGTAGCTCATAGATTTCAAACGGTTAAGATTGTAGATTCACCGAAAGCATTCACTGCGGAAACTTTTTCGCCTAAAAAGCGACGGATATTGAAAAGTCGCTGTTTGAATGGAAACATCTTCTTTCTAATGGAATATGTAAAGTTTGAGGATGACTTGTGCTATATATTCGCAGCATGGCGTGTAGTACATGGTAAGGTCTGATCTGGTGTAACTAAGGACTGCAGATCCTGTAAACATTTTCCATGGTTATATCGATAGAATAGCAATGGTTTTGATATGTGGGAAAAGGCTTAACACAGTAAAGAAAAATATAAAGAGTCGGTGCATCATTGAATATTTACTTGTACTTGTTGTTGCATTCACCCTAGACGGATTAAGCTAGCATCTTCCCAAGAAGAAGTTTCATGATATTTTTTCGCTCCACAAAAGATCTCCAGACGCATGTGGTAGGGGTATTTTTCCCTCAGTCAGTCAGTCAGTCAGTTGCGTGCCATACGTGATACACGCTTTGGACAATCATGTCTCGAAAGAGACATGACTGACTGGGCAGAAAATTATCCTACAGTAGTGTGCCATTGCTTTTTGTGGTAGACTGGTTGCCAGCCAATGCTATAGAACCCAATCTGTCTTATTATTTAACCCATAACTGGAGGGAAGAGATAGATTAATACCTTTCCCAAGAGTATTTGTGCGTAAGTAAATGCAAGGAATTCAACTGAAATTCTAACTCGACTTCTCGTTTTCTCGTTCCGAGCTGATATCCACTGCACCACAATGTACATCCTAGTCAGTTAAGTGCCATCCGTGATACACGGTTTGCGCGATCATGTCTAGAAAGAAACATGTCTGACTGGGGAATATAATCCCGCAGTAGGTTGCCATTACTTTCTGCCGTAGATTGGTTGCCAGCCAAGGCTATAGAACCCAATCTGTCTGATTATTTAATCCATAATTGGAGGGAAATGACTGATTAATACCTTTCCCAAGGATATTTGTGCGTAAATGAATGCAAGGAAACTCAGCTCCCCGATTTGTCATTCCGAGTCGATCACCTCTTCACCACAACGCACATCCTCCCTCCCCACCACTGAGTAGGTTGCCAATTCTTACTACGGTATACTGGTTACCTACGAAGTCTATAGAATCCAGTTCGTCCAACTACTTACCTATAGTTGGGGGAAGAAGAGATGGACTCATACCTTTTTCCAGTTGTATTAGTACGTAAGTGAGTGTAATGGATTCGTTGGACAGTAGCATTTCAGTTTATATTTACTTTTAAAATAATTTATGAAGCATCGCTTACATTCAACCTAAAGACAAAACTGCAGGATACCCATTTGCAATAGATTTTACTTATAAGGTCTCTTCAAGACAAGCCAACCAACTATTACATCGCAAGGAGGCTCCCTCATGATAAATATCTATGAAATATAAAGAAATGTAAGCATAAGATATCGCTGTTTAGAAAAAGGAGAAAAAGTGTTAAGATAGCCTTACTGGGTTCGTAAATGCTGTTTGTACTTAGTCGATATTGGTTTCAGTAGATAAAATTTGTATGTAGATCATCTGTGATTCAGCGAGTGACTAGACCAGGGTGGTTAGCGTTGAGAGAAATTTTATTTCCCGCCAGCTACAAAAAATATAGAACCAAAAAAAAAAAAAAGAATCATCGGGGTTAGTCAGCGAAGAAAAACAAGCGAGAATGAGTCAATGGTAAAGATTCCTATAGAGCAGTTGAATAAGTGTTTAAATATTAAGACGAAAACAACATCTTTTTTTTTTTTTCATTTCTAGCTAAAATTTAAACAATGGATGACACTGAGGTCGTCGGCTTTTCCCGATAAACAAGAGTGGAAAGCTGGGAATGGCCTCTGGCATAAGGTTCGAAAAGAAAAAAAAAGTCGAAAATAGAAAAACTGGCTTAGATTTTATGGATTATAAGAAACGTTAAAAATACAAGCGAAAGCAAGAAAAAGTGAGAAAGAAAGAAAGGGAATTAGTTCTTAATTTGAAAAATGTTTAGCAAACCTTTTTTGTTAGAATATATATATATATATATATATATATATATGAAATGATTTGTTTGAACATTATTTTTGACCGATACTCGTATTTAAGTAGATATTCTGTTTAAAATCAAACATTACTATATATTTATTGTCACCGGCCTGATTATTTACGATAAATTTCTGTTACGAAAATATGATTCATTCGGCAGAATTCGAACCTGCGACTAGGATCCACATAGGGGAACCCACCAACTGATCTGGCGCCTCTGAGACCTCTCGACCACAAATGAGCAACAGTCTAAACGACGTCAAATCAAGCCTACATAACACAATTTTCGATTCACGCAAATAACCATATCTGCACTGAAATGTATCGTAATGCCAACAAATGTAAATATGTTACGGAAATTAACGAAGATTAACGAAATTTCTGATAAACAACCAATAATTGGAAATTATTTGTTTGAACATTATTTTTGATCATTTCAAATTGTCGGTTGTTTATAACCAGTTTCGTTAATCTTCATTAATTTCCGTAATATATATATATATATATATATATATATATATATATGAGTTGAACAAGTAAGAAAAAAGTGTCTTTAATTTACTTTAATCTAACATGTTTCCCTTAAACATTTTTGGGAACCTCTTGCTTGAATTTGTGTCAATTAAATATTTAGCTACTTAGCGCTTAACTTCAATATAACGTGTCGTTTCTTCTTCTTTTTCTTCTTCTTCTAATATATATATATATATATATATATATATATATATATATATATATATATATATATTCAAAATAATAACTAAATAAATTCTGCAAGTATCTAAGTTTTAAATTTATACTAAGATAAACTTTAAGAAAAACCATTAACAAACAGAACCTACTTCCGTTACAATCCGGCGCACTAAGGCGTTGGATAAGAGGGGGGAAAAAAAGAAATCCGCGGAATAAAGACAAGGCATACGATACACCGCAGTAAAGAAAAAAAAAACCCAAACGGAACCAACCACAAAAAAAAAGAAAAAGTGCCCGGTCTTTCAGTATATATATATATATATATATATATATACTGAAAGAGCAGATTCGATGAATGAACTGTCATCTAAATTACGCAAAAATGGGTAAGTAACACTTACAAATTATCTTAACAGATATATTAAGATTACCCACAAATATCTTGAAATACTAAATAGTAAATAAAATCGCCATTGGCTTCAATCACGATCTCCAGATGACTTCGGAATCTCTTACAACTCTTCATGACTTTCTGCTTGTTTAAGTTTGGTCAATACTGCCATAAGCTGAGTCTTCCATTTATATTTACTGTTGAAAGGAATTTGAGGGTCTCTCGCTCAAATGCACTCCACATATAATAATTAAGGAGGTTGTTATCTGAGGAGTTATATGGCCATATATAAGGAGGGATGCGGGTGAAGATATTGTCTGACAACCATGAGTGAGTTGCGTGGTATGGTGCAGAGTCCCGTTGTCAGATTATACAGCCATTCAGCAGCCATCCTCTTGACCCAGGGCAGCAATATCTCTCCAAGACACAGGATGTTGACTTGTGTGTTATGTCTGAGGCCATGTGAGGATATGGATGGAGTCAAAACGTTACCGTCACTCGTGATCACTCCAAACGCTGTGATGCTGATTTGATATATCATCCAACTGTTTCCGAATCCTCAACAGTATCTTTAGCTAAATCCGCTGCTAAGAATGCCGGTTCTCTGTGTAGGGCCAGGATGTTTTTTTCCGCCTGAAACAATCCTGTACATATATATATATGTACCATCCGCCCGAGCATTGAATAGTGCTGCCATATCTGATCGTGTGCTCCTGCTATCCACTTAAGTGTCCTTGACAAAATCCAAAGAAGAATCTGTAATGTGATCGATTCCGACTTGGCAGCTAGGATACAGTCACTTTCTCACCGGCGCAATGTGGCTTCTCTGTGTCTCTTCTGCAAATATTATGGCGTCTGCTCCGATGAAATTAGCTCACTGGTGCCCCCTATATATAAATTTACTCGAGCCACAAAATTAGCAACTTTGTCCCACTCTTCTACTGTGAAACAAATAAATTGTAAACGCAAATTCTACTACAACAGCTGCTTTTCTCGCACTTCCCGCCCGTGGAATTCCCTTACATTTACTTGTTTTCCGGACACCTATAATCTCTAAGAATTTAAATGTAAAGTCAATAGTCGTCTCCTATCTCACTAACCTGTATTCTCTCTCTCTCTCTCTCTCTCGTGCTCCTTTTTCCGTTCACTCTAATGTCATCAATATTCTCATCCTTCTCTTATATACTTCCCGACACCCCTTGTAAAATGTCACTCTTTTTCATAACTTTCCTCCTATGTAACCAGTGGTAAAACAGTGGCAGTAAATTGCCTTACTTGGGGCGATATGATTATAAAAAATTCTCTAATATTATAATGTTGATATAAAGTAGGGGATTAGTTTTATATTACAATCAATTTATAAATTGATCACTCACTTTATGACCACAGTAATCTTTTTCTTACTCACTTTCTGACACCCCTATAACCTGTCTTTCGTTTTCATAACTTTCCTTCTATGTAACCCCATGCAAAACAGTGGCAGTAAAATATCTTGCTTGAGGCGATATGATAAAAAAAATTATCTACTATTATAATGTTGATATAAAGTGGGGGATCAATTTTATATTACAATCAATATATAAATTGATCCCTCACTTTATGACAACAGTAAACTTCTTCTTACTCACTCTCTGACACCCCTATAACCTGTCTTTCATTTTCATAACTTTCCTTCTATGTAACCCCATGCAAAACAGTGGCAGTAAAATGTCTTGCTTGAGGCGATATGATTAAAAAAAGAAAAAAAGATCGATACCGAAACACAATGCAAAGTTCGAATTAGAGTTTCCAGTGAAAATGCCAAGCAGTGCCATTTGCAAATTTATGGTAGAGTGAATTGCGTAATGTTACGCGTTTTATCGCAGACGATACCAAAATGGTGCTACTATACTGTGTAGTTGACAAAATTAAAAACAAACAACGCGCATGCGTGGAGTAGAAAATATAAAATGGCGACAATCTACCCATCGCATCCTGTATATGCACCTAGGTTAGGTGGCGAGTAGGTGAAATATGTTTGTGTATCGGTTCTAGCAAGATAGGGCCGCTCCACATTGTTCATTGTTGATGTGATATTTCCTGAAAAATACTGTTTTGGTGAAACACACCTATTCCTATGATAATGGAATCTCCCTTTTATATTAATAAGAGTTAACAAGAAGTTAACTCTAGAAGTTCCTGGGAAGTTCATAGAAAGTTTAGAGAGTTCTTTAGAGTTCTATTGGAGTTCAGTAGAACTACTAGGCAGTTGATATTAGTTGGCAGTTAGCCGAATACTAAGGAGTCAGCTTTCAGTGGAAGATTACCAAGTTCTTAACACTTAGGGTGCGTTAAGTCGATTAGCAACCGACATAGCATGATTATAACCTTAGTGCGAAAATTACTCCACAACAAATATATTGGCCGCAGATGTCAAGTTGATTGGCATCATGTTCACCTGAATTGACCCTAACGGATTTTTTTTCTTTTAGAGACAAAGCGTATACTCGAAAACCAAGGAATGGTTGACATTAAAAATGACAGTAAACGCATTAATTTGGCTTGTGCGGAGAATAAAGTGTTGTTTCGCGTCTAAACTATCAAAAGGAAAATTATATGGTTGAATTCCCCGTTCTGTAATATATCAACTTTTAACATTGGGAAGATCTTCCTTAAATTAATAAGTAAACATTTTCATGGAGATAACCCCACTAAGTAAGATATTCGAAAAGAAAACTATCAAGATTAGTTACTCGTGTACCAATAGCATGTATAACATTATTAGCTCCTATAATAACCAAATATTGAAGAAGTGTAGGGAATCCAATACAGAAAATAGAATCATACCCCACTGTAACTGTAGATCTAGAAATAACTGTCCGGTTGAGGGTAAGTTTAGGTCTGAGAATGTGATCTATCAAGCCACCATCTACCCTAAGGAAAATAAGTAGAGATGTTATGTTTATATCGGAATTTCGGCAGGAATTTGGAAGCAAAGGCTTTATACCCACAGGCACTCCTTCACCAACCCTAGTTTAAGATACCAATCAGCCCTTTCTAGAAAATACTAGGAATTAAAAGAAAGTAACTTAGATCCCCTTATAAAATGTAAACTCATAGGCAAGGCTAGGACCCCAAATAGCTTAAGAGATAGATGCAATCTATGTTTAACAGAAAAAATTAAAATTTTAAAATTTCAAACTTTATATATATATATATATATATATATATATATATATATATATATGTTATAGGTTAAAACATGTACACATTATAACTTACTACAAAAGTGTGCGTTTTGTTTCGACATTGAAAAAACAACGTCTCATCAGATAGTTAATAATGATGTTAATTCTATCTATCTATCTATCTATCTATCTATCTATCTATCTCTCCCTCTCTCTCTCTCTCTCTCTCTCTCTCTATATATATATATATATATATATATATATATATATATACTCTACCAGCCATAATTATTAGGCTACACTAGTTTTTTTTTAAATGGTGTATTTCACACTATATTTAGTATTTATTGCCAAGTGAATAATTCTGAATTAAAATAGAATGGTTCATTTGTCAATACTGCACAATAACTTGCGCATCGAATGAGTTTATCAATATTTAATAATTACCTATATTTCAGTTTCATTCATGAAAGAATGAAAAACATTTAGATTGATTCGGATAAGTTCATCTTTGCCTTGTAAAATTTTGCAAATCAATAATAACAAAAGAACCATTCTATTTTAATTTAGAATTAACCGCTTAAAATAGTATGAAATAGATCATTCTTCAAAAACACCACGGTGGCCTAATAATTATGGCTTGTAGTATATTATATATATATATATAGATTACTAATGACCAGTATAGTGCTAGAATTTCAATGCCCAGTACAAGACTGTTACTTTCACAAATCCGTTACCTATAGTAGACACATCACTATCTTTTTGATAAAACAACTTATATGTCACTGACGAAACCAAGTTCTATTAAAAAACATTTATTAACTCATAATTTAAAAACTTCTTTAAAGAAACTTCTGATGAAAACACGAAAAATATATATAAATCACAATATGAAATAGAGACGCTATATATCAAACGTTTTTCTCCTACCATCAACCTTAAACTATTTAATAGTGGAAATTAAGTACTGAAATTTTTTAACAAAGTAGAAAGATGTTCACGCGATTTCCAGTAGCGCGGGGAACGTGAGAAGTTGGAATGAATTCTACTTTTAAAACAATGATCTAAAAATAAATTACTACGTACTGGCAAAAAAATGAGAAGAAATAAAAAAAAAACAGAGATATAAACACACCTGAAAAATGGCTATAGAAATGGCCGAAAGCGCTTGGGACAATAATCATTTGACAATTTATGTATATTCCTTATCGCCAACAAAAAGGGAAAATGTTATGATGCTAGAAAAACATAATGAATAATTAAATCTTGTTTCGTGTACAATGAAAGAATTTTGAGAGAAAGATCTCTGTTCAAGTAAACAATAACTATATATATATATATATATATATATATATATATATATATATAGGAAAGAATATTAATAAAAAGTTTTGAATTTAAAAATGTACTTTTTTGGGACAGTATTTGTTTATTTTTATTATTGTATTTTATATTTCAGACCGCCCTCGGTCCTTCATCAGAAACAAGTGATTTTTAAATTTGAATTGAAACGTAGTTCACGATAGCGTCCGAATATTTTTTTGTGTTTACATCACGTGGTGTGTTTGTTCACAACATGCGGTACGTCCGTAGAGAAAGTCTGTTTGTTTTAGATAAAAATTTCTTGGAATATCTGAAAAAAATTTTTTAGCCATATATATATATATATATATATGGCTTTAAAAAGAACAGACGCCATATTATTTAAACCCGAGGAACCTTTCGGCCAACTCTTATTAAGGGTTCTCGTTAAGCTTTATGTATATATATAATGTGAATAAGTCGCTGTGACTAGTTGCCTATCTCTGCCGTGTACTATTTACGCTCTCACACCCTGATTGAGCATTCTGGAAGAAAAACAGTAGCTACTCTAGCATATACACATCGTCCATTCAGCAATGAATTAAACCACCCTCAGCTATTGGCCGTGTATGATGATAATATACACGCTAAAAATTCTACCTCCTTCTACCGAACGACCGTAGCTCAGAGGTAGACTGACGCCTGTTCGGTCGGGTTTCAATCCTGGGCAAAAAAGCAATCGGCTGTCTAACCGTACTGATGAGCTGTGATACAGCGAAACAGATCTCTCTGCGGATGACAATATATATATAAGTAGTTAATTTAATTGAGCAGGTACATGCTGTAGGATCCTCGGTGATACTTAGCAAATTGGCCTTGTGTCAAACACGTCTGAAGTCCCTACAATTTAAATATCAGTAGGTTAAAGGTTGGATGTTGAAATATAGAAGGATAAAATATTTCGCTTGTACATTAATTAAAGCAAAGAATTGTTAACAGAATTTAAAAATTGTTACTTATATATATAATTGTAAATGTTACAGAAATTAACCAAGATTAACGAAACTTGGTTAGAAACAACCGAAAATTTGAAATGATTCTTTTGAGCATTATTTTTGATTGATACTCATATTTAAGTAGATATTCTGTTTTTTAATTAAACATAGGCCAGTAGATATAAATATATAATACTGTTTAATTGAAAAATACAATATCTACTTAAATATGAGTATCGATCAAAAATAATGTTCAAACAAATCATTTTATATATATATATATATATATATATATATATATGTATTGGGCGCGTATAATGATAATATATGCGCTAAAAAGTCTGAACGCCCATAGCCCAGATGTAGAATCGCCGACTGACGCCAATTCGGTCGGGTTTCGATCCTGGGTTAAAAAGCAATCGGAGTCTAACCGTTCTGATGAGCTGTAATACAGCGAAACAGATCTGTCTGCGGATGACAATATATATATAATTGTAAATTATATATATATATATATATATATATATATATATATAAAATGTGCAAATTACAAAACTACATTTTGTTTCGACATTGAAAGAACAATGTCTCATCAGGTAGTTAACTATGGTGTAAGAAAAAAAATATTAACATCATTGCTCACTACCTGTTGTGGCATTGTTCTTTCAATGTCGAAACAATTTTGTAGTAGTTTGTAGTTCACACATTTTCTAACGTAATAAGTAATAATAAATATTCATTGCTCTATTTTTATATTGAGCTCTCTTTTAAATTAATGTTTTGAATGCTGTAATTATTTTCTTGGTTCTTATTCATTTGGAGATATATATATATATATATATATATCATCATCATCATCCACATATAAGCCTGTTTCGGTGTATGACTGCTCATCAGTGTGACTAGATATCTACTTTCCTCCAGCCGGGATCGAAACTCGACCGATTTTGTGTCAGTCGGAGCACCTAAACCCCATACCAAAGGCACATGGGATCAGAGAAGAGAAATTTTAGCGTGTTATATATAAGCGGTGTATACACACGCCAGTCACCGAAAGAACTCAATTCATTGCTGAAAAATTATGCAGATATCACCAAATTGGTAACTGTTTTTTTCAAATTTTTCTCTCTGGAATGCTCAGTCGTAATGAGAGCATAATATTCGTCATCCACATAGAAGCCTGTTTTGCTGTATCGCAGCTCATCAGTGTGGCTAGACATCCACTAACCTCTTATATATATATATATATATATATATATATATATGTGTGTGTGTGTGTGTGTGTGTGTGTGTGTGTGTGTGTGTGTGTGTGTGTATATATATATGTCTTGTGAGGCGATATTATTTGAGGAAGTTTATTGCTATTTATATGCAGATTACATTCCTACTACATTACTATTTATAATAGAATTCAATCTACGTTATTTAATTCCACTAATTAAAAATCTTTACACTTAGAAACTGCCATACCATAAACACGGGATCGACTTATCCCTCTTCATATTTCATTGGCAAAGAGAAAGTCTCATTCAAAAAACTTCTCCCCAAGAATTGATACTTTATGAAAAGGATCCAAAGACTATGCTTGTTTACTCACGACACTCTTGACCTCTTCCTCTTCTTCAAACCTTATCTATACTGTATATTTCCATAGTATGAAGTACAGTGGGTATCGGCTAGGGACGAGAAATCGTACAGCCGAGTAAGAATTCCAGTTAAATTAGTTGCATTTCACATATGCGCAAATACTCTTGAGAAATATATATATCCGTCGCTTCTCATTCCAGCTTACCCAAGCCCGTTTTTCTCATTACATGTCCCAGGACTTTAGCTGTCTTTTTCTGATATTAAGTATCATTTTTCTTTTCGTTTCTTTTCATTTCCAAAACCCCATCGTGACTCAAATATTTGGTCGATGGTATCCTCAGCATCTTTCTGTACAACCAAATTTCGGTTGCTTCAAGTCTTTCCTTCATCTTTGACAAGATTGTGCAGTATTCACAGCCATATTGAAGAACAGCCTTTTAAATATTGATAGCTGGATCATCAGTTTATATGTGACGGTAGTATTCCAAGCATGGACGAAGTATTTTTTTCTACTTGAATCATTTTCTTTTCTCTTTTATTTTTTAACCTTCGACAATATGGACGCTTATGAGCACTCCACATTCAAGTGACATTTTAAGTGGCTAGTAAATACTAACTTTTTTCAGTGAGAAAAAATGTGGTTCTTGTAACATTTATAAGTCTATTAATAGTTCCCATTTATGTGCCATGCCCTGAAGAGAGACTTTGCCCGGGTTTCTGTTTTTTATTGCTCTTAACAATACATGTTTTATTAATAATTAAATATGAATTTTTGCGCTTGTTTCTCTATCATTTCGATCAGAATTTCCAGTTGGATTACTCTTTGCTTTCGCCTGCTTCTCATGCCATTTACTGGTTCTTGAACATTCGCTTATATAAATAGCAGAGAAAAAAGAAACACATAGAAGAGAAACCAAACGATACACTGAACATATAATATCTTAATTTTTCAAGTGTATTGATTTTAAAGATATGCATTAATAAAGTAATCAACATAATTAAGAAAAAATAATTTATACTAAAAAAAATGAATAGGAAAATCTTAAGAAAAATAAAATAGGATTTATTAACATATAATGGCTCAGGCTGTCTGACGACAGATGACCCATGGAGGTCGGGTGAGCAACGCCATCTAGTTTCGACCGTTTTTTTGAAACGAAAGCTTAGACGTATATGAATTAAATTTCTTATATATATTACGCTCTCACACCCTGATTGAACACTCTGGAAGAGTGGGAGACTTTGAAAACAGTAGCTACTCCGGCATATACGCATCGCTCATTCAATAATAAATTAGAGCACTCTAGCTATTGGGCGTATTTATACGCGCTAAAAAGTCTGCTTTCTTCTACCGGACGCTCGTGTCCCAAAGGTAGAATCGCCGACTGACGCCGATTAGGTCGGGTTTCAATCCTGGGTTAGGAAGCGATCGGAGTCTAACCATACTGATGAGCTGTGATACAACGAAACACATCTGTCTGCGAATGACTATAATGTATATATATATATATATATATATATATATATATATATATATATAAACAATGAATTTATCTCTATAATACATCAGATTAGAGCGATTACAGAGATTTACTCATGTACCTATCAACGCTCTATCTACACCCCAATATCGAGCAATTTACGATAGAAAAGCTGCTAGCCAAAATACATTTTGTCAGTAATAACCACTGAAAAACAAAAACATTAGTGCTAAATACTATGACATTTAATCACTATATATATATATATATAATAATATTTATTAATAAATTATAACATTAATATGTTAAAATATCACTACAAAAGTAGCTATTTTGTTTCGGCACTTTTTGTGTCTTATCAAGTGATGTGGTTATTTCAAAATGAATGGCTTTAAAAGGTTAAGAACAAGCAAGACCTCTTTCATCAGGGAGGCATTATTGTATGTACAATGTGGACCAATCAGAGTAAAGCAACTTTTACTTTGGAGAATATGTGGGAAGACTTCAAATTCATCTTGGTGGGCATTGGTATTAAAATTTTATAAAATTAAGATCAGCATTGTTAATTAACTATTATATCTACAATATTTTTGTTGCTAAAAAAAAACATATATATATATATATATTTTAACAATTTCGTAGAGTTAGAAAGTTATTAATATATTAGACGGGGGAGAGAAAAAGAACGCATACATGAATAAACCTACAAACATTCACATGGAAAAATATTCCCAAACATTAGTAAGAAAAAACATATACATAGTAATACACCCATGTATTTATACATACACAAATTTCAAAATTATATATATATATATATATATATATATATATATATATATATATATATTGACGGATGTGTGTTGTGATGCAGTGGATATCGGCTCGGAAAGAGAAATCGGTGAGCCGAGTTCGATTTCCAGTGAAACACTCTGCATTCACTTATGCACTGGTACCCTTCAGAAAGGTATTAGCTCGTCCCTTCCCTCCAGTTATGGGTTAAACAACTGAGGTTTGCTCTTTATCCGACCTGTGGCGAACTTTTGCACCGATTGTTTGTTATCAGCAGTTCCAAAAAGCGTGGATGTTACTACACAAGCCTTCACCACTCAAAGCAATTCTTTGTGTGGCAGTCTAACGGCAGTAATCAGTTTGACTGCCGACGTCGAAATCGACGAGAGAGTTCATATATATATATATATATTTCAACCAATGAAATCTCGTCAGATTGTTTGATAAACAATAAATATTTGGCAGATTTAGTTGTAGATCTACCACGTGTTATTTTTTTTTTTTAGTCTTTTAAAAAATAGTAATAATTCCCTTCACCACCCTCGATGAGTCACATAAAAGATATTTGCAAGACAAGGGGAAATGATTTTCTAACTAATGAAAAGCTTGTATTCAAAAAGTTCACATTTTTATCTGAAATTAGATTTTGAATTTGCTTAGATATAATAATAGAAACTCATTTGAGTTCAAAATAATTTCAGAGACCAGATTGATTTCCACGTGCGCGCGTGCGTGCACACGCACACACACACACACGCACACACACAAACACACACAATGGAAGAGACGACAGCCAGCAAGTGCCTAGTAAAGCTTTGCCCACGCACACCTGCAGCTGCCTGCAGACTTAGCTTTTGTCTACGTTCGCACAAACACCTTAGATTTACCATCAGGAAATAAATATTTTCACACACTTCACATTACACTACGAACACTTGATTATTTTATAAAACAAACTTCACTGAAAAGGAAAATTGAATATGTTATTATTTTTTTTTTTTAAAACAATATATAAGTATTATTTCAACAGTTTTTTTCTACTTTTTCTTTAGAAAATATTTTTAATGCTTAAATTAAAATATGTGTTGTTTGTAGTATTTGCATTATTCGAACTATTGTTCTCATCTTTGTTGCCATTTGTACGACGTTTCGGCCGTTGTACGCTCCGGTTTTCTTTAGTTACTAAGAATTTCGAACCGAGCTCTTTATTACTACCACTGGGATATATCATTCTAATTCCTTGGCCCAGTGGATATAAACGTTGGTTAGTTCCTGTGACTTGACCCAAAGATTTGTGAGTTCAATACCAGGCTACAGCAGTGGTGAACAAGTAACTTGCAGGGTTAGAGGGAGATAACTCATGACTACCAGAAGAGGCACTACTTCGCAAAGAATGAAATTCATAGATCCCAGTGATTGGGTTACATTGTACATGTATCAGAATTATTGAGACCTAAAATATATAATAATATGAAATGCGTTCCAAAAGACTTGGGCTTTTTCCATGAGAGAGATTTATTACTTTCGAAAACGTACAAAATACTTATCTTCAAAGTAGGATCTTTGTAGCGGTTCATCTGCTGCGCGAATGACCCATGGAAGTCATCTAAAATGAAGGGATCTAAGACCCTTTTCACAGAATCCTTCATCTTCTAAATGTCTTCAAAACGACTACCTCAGGAATTTCCACCGGGAAAAACGTCTGAATTTTAAATATAATGAGGGATAGTTTTGATGAATATAAATTATCTTCGTACTATCGTCAACGCATCTTTCCATCTTTTCGTCACTGAGCACCCCGGTGAGGAAGCTTTGTACAAATGTTGCGCATATTCAGATCTTCATGCACCTCGGGGTTCTTGATAGCATCCAACAGAGAATCTGTAATACCGACTTGGCAGCTCGGCTGCAGTCGCTAACTCGCCGGCGTCTGTTCTATAAATACTTTCACGGCCTCTACTCCAATGAACTTAGATCACTGGTGCATATTAGGTATGAATTTACACGAGCTACTAGATTAGCAACTATGTCCAACTCTTTTACAGAAAAACCGAAAAATATAACTGCAATTTCTACTCTAACAGCTTCTTTTATCGCACCTCCCGCCTGTGGAATTCCCTTTCATATACTTGCTTCCCCAACAGTTACAATCTTCAGGAATTTAAATAAAAGGTCAATAAATATCTCTTATCTCACTAAATCGCATCCATTCTCTCAAGCTCTTTTTTCCATCTACTCCACCCCATCCTCGGTATTCCCATCCATCTATTACCCTCCTCCTGACATTTCCTATAACTAACCCCTCTTTCTCATCACTTTCCCCTATGTAACCCCCTGCGCAACAGTGGCAGTAGAATGCCTTGCTTGGGGTGAGATGATTTAAAAAATAATAATAATTCTGTTTACAGTTGCCACACAAACTTCCAGCTGTACGCTTATTGTCTCTAGACACACATGACGATCTACATCCAGGAATTTCCGCATTTTCTCAACGATCTCTGATGTTCGAATGTCCACATTGTCTCCCTTCCACATCGTTCATAGTCTCTTACATTCTCACCACCTAATTGAACTTCTTGTGCCAGCAGAAATCAGAAGATTGGCTCGTATAAGTTAATTCATAAGCAGCCTGGTGCATTTCATACGTTTTTCATAGCATTTTTGCTCAGTTTAACACAAACCTATATTGCAGAGCGTGCATCCAAAAATATCTTAGCGTATTTGACTGCATTTTGCAAACTTGTCCGCTATGAAAAGCAGTGTATCGTAGAATTATTCAAAGAGCATTTACAACTGTTTTTTTTTTTATGGCATATCAACCTTTTGAGGATATCTAAAACCGAAACATATTTTGGGATTGTTAGACTGATTTGAAGGTAATACTGATTTTTGATAAAAGCATACTATTTAACCCATGACTGGGAGACGAAAATGTGGACTCATACTATTCCTAAGGATATTTGCACATGTGAATATAATGAATTCAACTGGAATTCGAACTCGGCTGACCGATTTAAAATTCCGAGCTTTTATACATTACACCAACTATATAGCCAAGTTTACAGCTCCTGGTATTCGCTAGCGGTCACCCATCTAGGTATTCTCAAGGTTCAACATTGCTTAACATCAATGGTCGGGCGAAACGTTCAGTCTTGAAAAAGAAAAGTTGGCATAGTAAGGTATAGTAATTATACACTAAAATTGTAATAATTTAGGAAAGTTACAATTGCCTCTCAAAAATATCTTAAACCTTTTGAATGTAGATTGTGAATTTTTACGTACAAATTCAAACAAATCCTTATCCTTAAAACTATGAGACATTGTTTTATTCTTTGTACTAGCAGTATAGCCCGGCGTTGCTCGGGTGTAATGAAAGCTTTAAAACTAATCCATGGTCCTGGAGCTCAGACTCTTTGGACGTTGGCACGAAAGACTAAAAAGCAATAGGTGTTTCCAGTTAAAAAGAAACCTGAGACTGAAAGATAAATTAATTGATGTAAGTCATATTTTGATGTTCTGGTATCGATATCAAAAAAGTTTTTTCGTCGTGAACTGAATTTTGAAAGTTTATTTAAGATAAAGAATTTAAGTCGTCTGAGTAAATGGTATCGTGGCTGAGACTAAGAACTACAATTATACCTTCTTACAGCCAAACCTAAAGCAAAAACTAAAATAAAAGGGCTGAAAAAAATACAGACATACAGGCAGATAAACAGACACACACACAAACATCTTGCCTTATATATATATATATATATATATATATATATATATATATATATATATATATTATCGATTTTCTGCACTATTGTAAGAACTGCAACCTTGAAACTTCTTAATATCGTTTCTTATATCTTTGTCTATGAGTGTATCAAATTTGATTAAAATCGGATCACTCCTTCTATAACCCGATTTTTTCGATTATCAATTTTCGATATTTATCGGGGGTACCTTGACACAAAAGCTAAGAACACTCGCAGACGCTTATAGTCAAATGTGTAAATTTTCAAGAAAATCGGTCCAGCCGTTTCGGAGTCTATAGGTAACGGACACACACTCAGATACACTCACACACAGAGACAAAGTTCCATTTATAAATAAGTTTAGATTTTATCTACTAAAGCGCCATGTCTTTTCCCTACCGTTGACCATATTGGTGCATGAACGACAAGCGCATCATATGGAGAAGAACAGCAGAATAGAGACTTTCACGGTTCAAAAATCGTCTTTGCAGAAAAGGAAATTGTCTTATTTCCTCTGTTACAATTTTTGTTTCATTATTTCCAGCTAATCTTCTTGTCAGATGTTGCCACAGCCATTCATTCGCAAAGCAATTTTCCGCCATTCTTTGACTGACGTATGAGATGAGATTGGCTTTTTTTATGTATTATTTTCTCGAGTTTTTACACCCATTTTCTTTGCTCCGAATGTCTTTTCTCTTTACTGTAACTAACGGGATTTCGTGATCAACTTAGCGCCTGTCATTTATCGCGTTTCGCTCATTCGTTTATTGATATTGCTGTGTGTGGCACATGGCCAATAAAATATCAATTCAAACTCATGTCACAGCAGTAATGGTCGAACAGCATAAATTCCTAACTCTTTCTCCACGCTGAGACCCCCTTGGCACAAAGTGTGATGCGTGTTGTAAAAATGATTAGCCAGATGAGTTCGTTAAATATTACTCCATTCTAAGGCACAAATGAAGCTTAAACTGGCATAAGGACAATAAGAAATGAACCTTAGACAATTGATATTCTATTAATATTTATTTAATTTTAGTCGATTTTTGGAGGGACCATTGAGTAATGCATACCGGCTCGGATAGAGGAATCGAGGAGCAGAATTCGAATTCCAATCGCGTGTAACACTCTGCACCGGCTGGCACTCCTATTTGAGGCCTCAGCCTGGCTGGCCGTCTGTCTAATGTGACGCTCGTCCTCGCCGACGGTCGTGACGATCCCAGTTGTGACACTGCCACCCGGTCGCGGCGATCCGTCCGATGATGTCGCCACAAAAGCTGGACTACAGGACGTCTTTTGCAACAACGGACCACTGTCCCACGTTGTGATTAGATCCCAGAAGTCTCGTCGTGCAATTTCAATAGTCGTCCCTTTTAGCCAGTCCGGACACTGGTGTACATTTCTGGGTTGAAAAAAAATAAACACGGCACCAAAAAAAAAAAAAATAATAATAATAAAATAAATGAACGAAATCGAACACGCCTGGAGAGCTACGTAGAATGTCGTTATATAAAGAAAAAACAATGTCTGTGTTTTCCCAAGAATACAGTTGTCGAAAATGATATACAATCGTCGAAAATGATTTTTACAACGGAGAGAGAAAGTTCGCCAAAAGCATCATAGCTTCTGATCTTCAAGTAAAATGTCTAAGTTTTGTTAGCGTTGAAATAAACAGATTTCTTCAAATATTCGCCAAAGTCTATTGTATTTCGTTAAAAATCTTTTCATTAATTCACTATAATCAGGATTGTCAATTTTCCTATGTAACTTCTAAAACAGCAAAGTTCTTTCGGGTCCTTATCGGAGTTTAACGGAGTTTAACGGAGTTTGCCGAGGTTGAACGAATGAAGATTCAGAATTTTCGATTTTCCCGTGATAAAAAAAAATGACAATAACGTTCTTTCGGGTTTCATGTCGATGGCGCATTATTCCAAATTAACTTCTTTGAGTTAATTTGTGGCAGGCTTCATTCGAAATTAACTCTTTCGCCATAAGTTCCATGTTGGGTGACCAACCGTGGTTCATGGCTCCCCGTCTGGGCCATTTTCCCCCAGCCGCTACATTTCGACTGATAGCAGCTTTAACTCAAAAACTGTCACCCAACTCGAAAAACTTCCACAGACTCTGAAAAAACTGCTTCCCAACTGTCCTTTTCGTGTCGAGCATCTATTTTTATAACCAATTTCGAACCTCTCTAGGGATCCGGCCGGCTCACAGTCTTCGGCCAATGAAAATCGGTCTCCGCCCCTTTGATTTGCGGATGTCTTAGCTCGACCAATGAGATCATGCCAACTCACATCAAACCGAATCCAGCTCGGGTCACTTCGGACTGTTGGGCTACACAACAGCCTTGACATCTGGGTGACCTTATCAAATCACTATAACACTTGTTTTGTCTACGCGTTTTCAGATTAGCAGAACACATTTCAAATCTAAGAGAAATTTATGAACATGAAAAAGATTCGAAATTTACAATCATGAAAGGCGAGAAATGATTATTTTCCCAAAATAATCAAACTCTATGCTCCCGTGTTTTTATAAGTACTTGATGGTTCTAAAATTATATTTTTTTTTCCTAAGCTCACATCGAGTGACGCAATAAAACACTAATAATATCACCAATATCAATTTCTCTCTCCGTTGTTTTAAACCAACCAAAGGAAAGCATCCCCGCGGGAGAAGCGAAAGCATCACCGCGTGAGATAGTGTCACAGCGTTCCTTACATTCACCAAGGTTCCGCATTGACTCAATTTTGTTGGACTATCTGCCTTCGTGTGAAGAGGAACTCAGATGATGCTGTGCCTAGAGTCTTTTCTGTGGAAAAGTAGACCAGACCCTATCTCGTTTATGCTGATTATACAGGTGTTGTGGAGTAGTTTTCGCACTGAAGGTTATAATCGTGCTATGTTGTTGGCTAATCGACTTAACGTACCCAAAATGTTAGGAACTTGGTAATCTTCCAGTGAAAGTTGACTCCTTAGTATTCGGCTACCTACCGACTAATATCAACTGCCTAGTAGTTCTATTGAATTCCAACAGAAGTCTAAAGAACTCTCATGAACTTCCCAAGTACTTCTTCCGTTAACCTCCTGTTAACACATCTTTATTTAGCATCATTATTCCTACTTCCTACCGAGCTTTCTTTTCTTCATCATTCGCATTTGAACTCTCTCTATCTCGAATTACCCTTGAGCTTAGTTTTGTATCACTTTTCATCCGCATCTGGGTTTTTAGTCCCAACAGAATAAAATGACGTCACCTGATCACGCTGTGTAGGTTAACAAGCTGATCTGGTGCATCATTTCTAATGAGTTCTATCCTTATTGGGAATCTCATATGTGTGGTCTGTCTTGTATCAAACTAAACTAACCGTTCCCAACCTGGATAATTGAGTCATTGTAAATTCCACGATACTTTCATTAGCTGTATATTATGTATATTAATATTAATATAGGAGGAAGAGTCCATTATCTGAGGAACAGGTGTTTTTCACCATAACATCGGGTAAATTTTTTCCCGGGCGTACACACTCAGAAAATACCATGTAAAAATCAGCCTTTTGCCACCTACACTCTATGTAAGGAGATTTGGGCAAATACCGACAATTCATCTCTTCTCCCATAATTTATGAGTAAGTTTCAGATCACATAATCAGTCTAGAAAAAGAACAAGTCTGAATTTAAAGATTCCTATTTATGGGTAAAGAGTAGGTGATGGAAACCAAAGATCATTATCGTCTTCACATCAACAACAAACCACAAATATATAAAAATATATTTTATATTTTTATTCCCTTCGGTGACGGCTGTGTGTAGAGTGTTAGTCAGACGGAAGCACGCACATGCGAAGGAGTTAACTGGCTGGAGTTGTCTTCCTTGCGTTCTCTCTGGATCCTTTGGCTGTTATACCTTTGACCGAAAAAATCTCCGATTTTATATAAGCTGAAATACCTTAAATTTCGTTTAATTGCCTCATCTATGACCAGGCACATCTATCTATCCTTTTCATATATTTATTACCATTGGGCAGCTGCCTTTGACGTCATCACATTCCTGTCTACCATTTATTTGACCTTGATAACAATCGTCCCGAAACCAACACCATCCTGTCAAATCATATTTTTGTCTAATCGAAATACAATTACATTCGTTTAATTTAAATAATTCGTTTAATTTAAATACACTTTTGTCTGCCATTGTTTCTGCGCCCAAATCGTATTTTAACTGAGTCACCGAAATGCAATTAGATTCCTCTAATGTAAACACACTTTTGTTTGTCAACGTCCGCACTCCTGCTTTTGACCGAAATGATATTTCTGTGGATCCAGAAATATATGACATAGGACATACTGGGCTTGTCAGCCTTGAGTGGCAACCAGTCTGGGGAAAGTTATAACGATATGTAGCCAAAGCGAACACACATAATATACAGCTAATGAAAGGATGGTGGAATTTACAATGACTCCAGATTGGGGTCGGTTAGTTTAGTTTAATACAAAGCAAACCACATATATGAGATTCCCAATGAGGATAAAACTCATTATAAATGATATACCAGATCAGCTTTTTAATCTACATAGCGTGATCAGGAGACGTCATTTTATTCTTTTGGGACGAAAAACCCAGATGTGGATGAATTATCATTTTACTGAAGTTTCTTTTACAAAAATGATACAAAACTAAGCTCAAAGGTAATTCGAGATAAAGAGTTAAAGTTCCAATGCGAATGATGAAGAAAAGAAAATTAGGTAGGAAGTAGGAATAATGATGCCAAATAAAGATGCAGTCTTCATTTGAAGAGATTAACACTGAAGCGCTCATGGAAGGAGTATGATTCATAGAGAATAAGTCTTCGGAGAAAATCTGTTTGAATTGCTTCAGAGATTCAGAAAACGAGAGAAATGAGTCTGATTGGACAACTTTGTCGTTTCCTAGTTGTAAAACTTAAGTTTATTTAACGCTAGACTGAAGATCATTCATGAATTGACTATACAAATAAAGTCGAAACAGGATTGCAATGCTACATTAGTGAAAAAGAGTTTATTGTGTGGAGTATTAATCTTTCACCACAAAATTCTACTCCTGCAGCTTCTTTTCTCGCACTTCCCGCCCGTGGAACTTGCTTCCGTATTCTTTATTTCCTAACGGCTACAACATCCAAGAATTTAAATGCGATGTCAATACTCATCTCTTAACCACTTGAATCTAGTTTTTTCCACAACACCCTGTATATCCTTTCTTTTCTCTTCTCTTCGCAACTGTCATAACACCTGTATTCCCATGCTTCTCTTGCTCCTTTCTAACTGGTTCGTCTTTCTCTTCAGTCTCCTCCTATTTAATCTTTTTACTCTTATGTAGCCCCCTGCACATCGGTGGCGTTACCACTTTGCTCGGGGTGATATGAATAAAAAAGTAAAAAAAGACTATGAAACGGTTTTTAAACTCTATTAAGACCTGAAAGTAAGAATTGTTCAGATATGGCAGCAATAAGCCATTTTTGTTATCTAATCTGACTTTTGCAAAAGATAAAAATGAATTACCTATATGTACCTATATTTTATCGATTATGCCAAGGCGTTCGACAATTTCCGCCACAAAGAACTGAAAGAAACGCGTAGAAACCTCGACATGTTTGGGAAAGACATAAGAGTAATCAAGAATCTCTACTGGCAGCAAACCGCTTGCATACGGACAGGAAACGAATTCAGCAAATATACAATAAGAGAAAAGAGCATAAGACAAGGATGTGTCTGTTCACCGGATCTATTCAACTTGTATAGCAATACTATTCTGAAGCCTTAAGAAGTTATATCAGGATTCGTCATCGGAGTCCACAATCTGAACAACGTAAGGTACGCAAATGATATAGTGATGATAGCAGACACGGAAAGGAATCTACAAAACCTCCTACAGAAGGTAGCTGAAGAGAGTGAAAAGAAACTGCAAGAAAACCGAACGCATGGTCATCAGCAAAATGAGCAGCCCAAAATGTCAATTACAGATGGGGGGTACTAAAATCAAGCAAGTACAAAAATTTAAAGTGGTAAGTCTAACAGAAGACGGAAAGTACGACACAGAAATCTGAAGGAGGGTTGGCATGGCGAAGGACGCATTCAAGAAGCTGAGCATTAAGAGACAGAAAAATTTCTCTAGAAACAAAGAAAGTATTGGATTGCTATATGATGTCAGTTCTTGAATATGGCAGTGAATGCTGGAAATCTCATCGAAAATTAAGGAAAAATTTGAAGCAACTGAAATGTGGTTCTACAGAAAGATACTGCGAATATCCTAGATCGAGCATGTGAGCAATGATGAGGTTTTGGAAAGGATGGAAACGAAAAGTAAATTGATACAGGACATCAGGAAAAGACAGCAGATGTTACTGGGACATGCAATGAGGAAGGAGGGCTTGGAGAATCTGAAACTCACAGGCCAGATAGAGGGAAAGAAAGACGCACAAATATTCTTGAGAAAGGTATTAATCCGTCTCTTCCCTCCAGTTATGGGTTAAATAATAGGACAGATTGGATCCTATAGACGTGGCTGGCAACAATTCTACTGCAGAAAGTAATGGCAACCTAGTGCGGGATAATCTTCTGCTCAGTCAGTCATGTCTCGAAAGAGACACGATCGCCCAAAGCGTGTATCACGTGTGGCACTTAACTGACTGACTGAATATAATAGTTGGAAAAATAATGAAAATTGTACTGGGCATTAAGTGGGGTATCGGTTTTCTATTGTTATGAAGTAATAAACTGATCCCCCATTAATACTTAATATAATAATGTAATATAATCTCTCTTCACCCCTCTCAGTATGAGTCAAATAACAGGACAGATTGGGTTCTATAGCCTTGGCTGGCAACAAGTATACAGAAGAAAGTAATGGCAACCTACTGCGGGATAATCTTCTGCCCAGTCAGTCATGTCTCGAAAGAGACACGATCGCCCAACGCGAATATCACGTATGGCACTCGACTGACTGACTATGTTTTCTCGTTCATTCTTTTTTTTTTCTTTTGTTATTCTTATCCTTCTCTTTTTCTTTATAATTATTGACATACTTCGGCTAATATTGTTATTATTAGCAGAAGTATTAGAAGCGGTAATAAATAAAATTATTGGAATTAAAATTATTATTAACATTAATAGTAGTAAGTTTAATAATTTTTAGAATTATTACTAATAGTAGCAGTAGAAGTGGTTGTTGCGTTTATCTACTAGCAAAAATTTTATTTACTCATCGGCAGTTTTTTCTCTAAACTTATTAAGACGACATGTGCGTTGTGGTGCAGTGGATATCGACTCGGAATGACAAATCGGAAAGCCGAGTTCGAATTCCAGTTGACTCCCTTGCATTCACTTACGCACAAATACCCTTGGGAAAGGTATTAGACCGTCTCTTCCCTCCAGTTATGGGTTAATTAATAGAATAGGTTGGGTTCTCTAGTCTTGGCTGGCAACCATTCAAACCGTGGAAATGTATTAGTCCGTCTCTTCCCTCCAGTTATGGGTTAAATAATAGAATAGTCTGGATTCTCTAGTTTTGGCTGGCAACCATTCAAACCGCGGAAATGTATTAGTCTGTATCTTCCCTCCAGTTATTGGTTAAATAATAGAATAGGTTGGGTTCTCTAGTCTTGGCTGGCAACCATTCAAACCGCGGAAATGCATTAGTCCGTCTCTTCCCTCTAGTTATGGGTTAAATAATAGAATAGTCTGGGTTCTCTAGTCTTGGCTAGCAACCATTCAAACCGCGGAAATGCATTAGTCCGTCTCTTCCCTCCAGTTATGGGTTAAATAATAGAATAGTCTGGGTTCTCTAGTCTTGGCTGGCAACCATTCAAACCGCGGAAATGTATTAGTCTGTCTCTTCCCTCCAGTTATGGGTTAAATAATAGAATAGGTTGGGTTCTCTAGGCTTGGCTGGCAACCATTCAAACCGCGGAAATGCATTAGTCCGTCTCTTCCCTCTAGTTATGGGTTAAATAATAGAATAGTCTGGGTTCTCTAGTCTTGGCTAGCAACCATTCAAACCGCGGAAATGCATTAGTCCGTCTCTTCCCTCCAGTTATGGGTTAAATAATAGAATAGTCTGGGTTCTCTAGTCTTGGCTGGCAACCATTCAAACCGCGGAAATGTATTAGTCTGTCTCTTCCCTCCAGTTATGGGTTAAATAATAGAATAGGTTGGGTTCTCTAGGCTTGGCTGGCAACCATTCAAACCGCGGAAATGCATTAGTCCGTCTCTTCCCTCTAGTTATGGGTTAAATAATAGAATAGTCTGGGTTCTCTAGTCTTGGCTAGCAACCATTCAAACCGCGGAAATGCATTAGTCCGTCTCTTCCCTCCAGTTATGGGTTAAATAATAGAATAGTCTGGGTTCTCTAGTCTTGGCTGGCAACCATTCAAACCGCGGAAAGGTATTAGTCCGTCTCTTCCCTCCAGTTATGGGTTAAATAATAGAATAGGTTGGGTTCTCTAGCCTTGGCTGGCAACCAGTCTACCGCGGAAGGCAATGGCAGTTTACTGCGGGATAATCTGCCCAGTCAATCATGTCTCAAAAGAAACATGATCGCCCAAAGTGTATATCACGTATGACACTTAACTGACTGACTGATTAAGCGGAACCTTTTCTTCGCCTCTTCATTATTATTATTATTATTAACATCATTCATGTGCCGTACCCTTTCAGGACGTAAGCGATCATGAACTTCCACATGGCTCTGTCTATTGTCGCCTTCAATATTTTTTCTCTTGGTATCTCTTCTAAGCCCCGATCCGTCAACCATTTGCTCAGACCTAACAAGTACGTCTTGCGGTGCTTTTCCCTGTCTCTCCTTCCCTTTATCCGACCTGAGAGTATTAAGTTCTCTTGGCTCTCCTTCTTCATTACGTGTGCCAAGAACCTCATTTGTCTCTTCCTGATTTTTATTATGAGTTTTCTTCTCGTTTGCATCCTCTCCAACCCATCATCGTTGCACACGTGCTCCGTCCATGGCATCCTCAGCATCCTTCTGTAAAACCGCATTTCTGCTGCCTCAAGCCTCTCCTTCATCCTTAATGAGATCATCCAGCATTCACTTCCATGTTGTAATAAAATATTAGCAGTAAATACTTTAGTGTAACGTTTTTTTCATTATTACTAAGCTTTACAGTTATTAAAACATTCTTTTTTTTTCTTTTTTTTTCTTGTTTTTCTTTTTTTTCTCTTTTTTTTCTTTTTTTTTCATAATTACTAAGCTTTCCTGTTATTAAAACATTCTTCTTCTTTTTCTTTTTTTGTCTTTTTTTTCTTTTTTTTCTTTTTTTCATTTTTACTAAGCTTTCCTGTTATTAAAACATTCTTCTTCTTCTTTTTCTTCTTTTTCTTTTATTTCTTTTTTGTCTCTTCTTTTTTCTTTTTTTTCATTATTACTAAGCTTTCCTGTTATTAAAACATTCTTCTTCATCTTTTTCTTCTTTTTTTCTTTTTTTTCTTTTTCTCCTCTTTTTTCTTTTTTTTCATTATTACTAAGCTTTCCTGTTATTAAAACATTCTTCTTCTTCTTTTTCTTCTTTTTTCTTTTTTTTTCTTTTTTCCTCTTTTTTTCTTTTTTTTTTCATTATTACTAAGCTTTCCTGTTATTAAAACATTCTTCTTCTTCTTTTTCTTCTTTTTTCTTTTTTTTTCTTTTTTCCTCTTTTTTCTTTTTTTTTCATTATTACTAAGCTTTCCTGTTATTAAAACATTCTTCTTCTTCATTTTCTTCTTTATTTGTTTTTTTTTCTTTTTTTTCATTATTACTAAGCTTTCCTGTTATTAAAACATTCTTCTTCTTCATTTTCTTCTTTATTTCTTTTTTTCTTTTTTTTCATTATTACTAAGCTTTCCTGTTATTAAAACATTCTTCTTCTTCTTTTTCTTCTTTTTTCTATTTTTTCTTTTTTTTCTCTTTGTTTTTCTTTTTTTTTTCATTATTACTAAGCTTTCCTGTTATTAAAACATTCTTCTTCTTCTTTTTCTTCTTTTTTCTTTTTTTTCTTTTTTTTCTCTTTTTTTTTCTTTTTTTTTCATTATTACTAACCTTTCCTGTTATTAAAATATTCTTCTTCTTTTTCTTCTTCTTCTTTTTTTCTTTTTTTTCTCTTTTTTTCTTTTTTTTTTTTCATTATTACTAAGCTTTCCTGTTATTAAAACATTCTTCTTCTTTTTTTTCTTCTTTTTTCTTTTTTTTCTTTTTTTTCTCTTTGTTTTTCTGTTTTTTTCATTATTACTAAGCTTTCCTGTTATTAAAACATTCTTCATCTTTTTCTTCTTTTTTCTTTTTTTTCTTTTTTTTCTCTTTTTTTTCTTTTTTTTTTCATTATTACTAAGCTTTCCTGTTATTAAAATATTCTTCTTCTTTTTCTTCTTCTTCTTTTTCTTCTTCTTCTTTTTCTTCTTCTTTCTCTTTTTCTCCTCCTTCTTCTTCTTCCCCCTTAGACAAAAAGCAGTTTTTCTCTTTCCCTATACCATAACCTATACCATCATCACTTCATCCATCTTCTATTACTTATCACTCTTCTCTTTTATTCTGTCGCTTAGTTTTTTGTTCTCTCTCTCTCTCACACACTCACTCACTATCTATGTATCTCTTTCTTTCTCCCCCCACCCTGAAGCACACATATACTCTGTCTTAATTTCCTGTTCTCTTTCCATCATCTTCTACTCCCGCTCCTGCCCCCACCTCCACCGGAACTATTCTTGGCCGTCAAAAAAGCTAATCCTTTCTGATCTGGTCATGTTACCCCGCAGTTCCACGCAAAGATCGCATGGATCAAATCAGGTGTGTAAATAGATGAGATCATCTTGACGCCATTCAGTACCTATTCATAGCGGCGTTGTTTCGCTCTGTCTGACGATAATGTCTTCCCTTCACCTCGGCCGTACAATATTATCAACATTTCCTGTCGTCAATAAACACTGTTGACCCTGTCAATAGTTCACGCCTTCATATCTAGTTATGTATCAAGGCATAGTGATTCTGGTCCACTAAACTCCTCCTTCGCTTTTCATGTATTCTTACGACTTTTCTTTCTTTTCTTTTTATTCAGTCTCCTTTTTTTTCTCTACAATATTTGTGCAGTGGATATCGGCTCGGAACGAGAAATCGGGGATCTGAGTTCGAATTCCATTTGAATTCCTTGCATACACTTACGCGCAAATACCCTTAGAAAAGGTATTAATCCGTCTCTTTCCTCCGGTTATAGGTTAAATAATAAGACAGATTGGGTTCTGTAGCCTTGGTCTGCAATCAGTCTACAGCAATCAGTCCACAGCAGAAAGCAATGATAGGATACTGCAGGATAATCTTCTGCCCAGTCAGTCATGTCTCTTTCGAGATATGATCGTCCAACCGTGTATCACATATGGCACTTAACTGACTGACAATATTTGTATTTTACTACTGCTTAAGAATCCTGTCTTTCGTTTTTCTTTCATTTTTTTATCTTGTTCTTTTTTTTTCTTTTTTTTTTCTTGTATTTTTCTCTGAATTTCTGAGGTGAGGACTTATTGACATTAACGCTATTTACATTCGTACTATTCTCGCCATCTTTGGTGTTGTTATCACATTGCTTCGCCCGTTGTGTCCTGGGGCCTTCCTTAGGTATATATCGATAACCCACAGGAAATTTTGAAAAGAACGCTTTATTCAATATATGTCGGCCAACTCTTATCATTCCACTGCGGGGTATCGTCTAGGTTTTATTTAAAACTACTCAGTTTCAACTAAGTGCAAACACACTATACCCGATGCAGGGATTGAACTCAAAATCACAATACTATTTACATTATTCGGACTATTGTCTTCATCTTTGTTGCCATTTGTACGACGTCTCTGCCGTTGTACGCTCCGGCCTTCTTCAGGTGCTAGGAATTTCGAACCGAGAAATTCATTACAATCACTGGGGTATATGAACTCCATTCCTTGCCTACAGTCTCTTCTGGTAGTCGTGAGTTATCTCCGGAGCGTACAACGACCGAAACGTCGTACAAATGGCAATAAAGATGAGGACAATAGTCCGAATAAGGTACATACTGTAAATACTACCTGATCTCAGAAAAATAGACAAATAGAATGATCTCTTATTAAACGTCGTACAAATGGCAACAAAGATGAGGACAATAGTCCGAATAATGTAAATACTGCAAATACTACCTCATCTCAGAAATATAGACAAATAGAATTATCTATTATTAAACGTCGTACAAATGGCATCAAAGATGAGGACAATAGTCCGAATAATGTAAATACTGTAAATACTATTTCATCTCAGAAAAATAGACAAATAGAATGATCTGTTATTAAACTTCGTACAAATGGCAACAAAGACGAGGACAATAATCCGAATAATGTAAATACTGTAAATACTATCTCATCTCAGAAATTTAGACAAATATAATGATCTATTATTAAACGTCGTACAAATGGCATCAAAAATGAGGATAATAGTCTGAATAATGTAAATACTGCAAATACTATTTCATCTCAGAAAAATAGACAAATAGAATGAAATATAGACAATGACAATCACTATGTCACCAAATTCACAAATCAACGATTTATTTTACTAGGCTTCTTGTATTTTCATTTTCTTTCCTTTCTCTGACATTATCCTTCTCTCGTTTATTTCTTTCTTTTTCTTTGTTCGTTTTTCGTTTATTCATTCATTAGCGTTTGTTTCACCAGACCTTTCTTTCTTTCTGTCTCTTTTTATTCACCTCCTGCCTTTGTTTCTTATCCACTATCTTTTCCATCTTATCTTTTTTGCTAACTCAATAATCGCCTGTCTGCGTTTCTAAGGTTAGGTATTATAACTATTTACACAATTTACATTATTCTGACTGTTGACCTCATCTTTATTGTCATATCTAGGATGTTCCGGCCGTTGTAATTTTCAGCCTTCTTCAGGGGGATATGAAAATAAAGATGGAGGCAAACAATGTAAATAGCGACAATAACCATCTTTTTATTTATTTCTTGCACCATTATTTTTTGTTTGATATTTCGCTGTCTTTTTCTGTGACACCGTCTCTCTCTCTCTGTCTGTCTGTCTGTCTCTCTCTCTCTCTCTCTCTCTCTATATATATATATATATATATATAAAGAAATTTATATTCTTTATATAAATTTTATAAAATTAAATTTTATATAAAATAAATTTTTATATAAATTTTATAACTCTTTATATATATATATATATATATATATATATATATATATATAAAGAATAGAGGCCAGACAACCTACCTAGGTTTCACCTAAACGGATCGTCAGGTAATCACTCTCATTTTTCTAGTATTTTAACCTCTTTTCGTTTATCACTCGTCTTTTGTATTTTTGATTTTGTCTATCTATGTCTTTCACCATTTATTTTTCATTTTAAAATATATTTTTTATAATTTCTTTTTTTTCTTTTTCATTTTGGTTTTTTCTATCTTTACTCTTTCTTTTTTTTTCTGTTTTTCATCTTCATTTTGTATTTTCTTTCTTTCTTTTCCCTTTCATAGTCTCTTTTCTTTCTTTCTTTCTTTCTCATTTATTCTTTTATTCTTTACGCTTGAGTTTTTCTTTATTTCATTCATGTTTTCTTTCTTTTTTATTTCCATCTTTCGTTATTCATTCACTCATTTCTTCCTGTCTCTTTTCGTTCTTTTTCTTTCTCTTTCGTTCATTCCTTCGTTTTTTTTCTCACTTTCTTTTTCCTTTCTTTTTTTCATTCTAAATTTTTATCTTTCTTTCTTGATTTCTTGCTTTTTCCCTTCTTTTTTACTTTTTCTTTCTTGCTTGCTTGCTTTCTTTCCTTCTTTTTTGATTTTTTCTTTCTTGCTTGCTTGCTTTCCTTCTTTTTTTTTCTTTCTTTCTTTATTTATTTCTATTTAACTTTTTTTCTTATTTATTCACTCATATCTTCCTTTTTCACTCCGTTATTTTCCCTTTGTTTTGGTTATTGCCTTCGTTTTTCTTTATTTTTTCTTTGTTCTTTCTTTCTAATTTTATGACTTTATTTCTTGCTTTTTTTTCTTTATTTCTTATTTTGCTTTTTCTTTCTTTCTTGCTTTCCTTCTTTTTTCTTTCTTTCTTTCTTTCTTTCTTGATTGTTTATTTCTCTCTCTTTTCTTTCTATAATATCCCGGTTTACTGTTTTACTATTTCTTTTCCTTTTAATTTCTCTCTGAACGTCGGCACTTCATATAATCAGACAGTTAAGTGCCATACGTGATGCACGATTTGGCGATCATGTCTCGAAATAGACATGACTGACCGGGCAAAATATTATCCCGCAGTAGGTTGCCATTAATTTATGGGTAGACTGGCTGTCAGCCAAGGCTATAGAACCCAATCTGTCCCTATATTTTACCCATAAGTAGAGGGAAGAGACGGTTCAATACACTTTCCCAATGATATTTGCGCGTAAGTGAATGCAAGGAATTCTATTGGAATTCGAACTCGGCTCCCGATTTCTAGTTCCGAGCCAATATTCACAGCACCACAACGCATATCCGTGCACTCCATACACGGTATTGATTTGAAAATACTCTAACGTAATTATTCTGAAGATGTTTCAAGTCTAGAGTTAGCCGTTATTTTCTCTTTCTATTCATATACACTACACCTTAGCATAACCTCAACCGTTAGTGGCACTTGGGCCTTGTACATCTTACTATAAAAATTTCATACTATAGATAACCCAACATCAAATAAACTCAATTACATTTATTGCTGTCTAAATTATTGATTTCACGTTTTGGATAACTTATATTTTCAGTTAGATTTAAATTTTTATTTTTATAGTTTATTCCAGATTATCCGTACAACCATAACTTAATTTTTATAGGAAATCTTTCTTAAGGAATTATAATTCGGGAAATATTTCTTAATCTCAAAAAGGAATTTCTGCATATTTTACTGTTAACCATTTAATTGGAAGTGGGTGTAAACCGGAAATCACAAAAATCAAAACTCAAATCACACCATGTAAAGTCCGGAAGAGAACATAAGCCTACAACAACCAATCAAAAACCTGCAGACTTTGGAGGAAATAATAGCTATTATCACATTCCAAGATCAAAACAAGCTACTAAATAAACGATCTGAACTCATCTCAAAAGGCAGACATGAAAACAAATTTTTTACTACGTCACTTAAAAATAGAAAACAGAAAAGAATAAATAAATAAAAGAATAAAGAATAATTTAGTCCAAGCAAATAATAAACAAAACAACACACCACTGAATAGATATAATAAAAATAAAATAAATGAATAAATAAAAATCCTAATAAATTATTTATTTATTTGGATTTGTTATTTCTTTTTTTAAAGATCGAAAAGCGAAAAGAATAAAAATAAAAAACAAATAAATTTATCCGAATAAATAAATAAACCACTCCTGCCAAAATACCCGTTAGCAGGATTACCTACAATGCACCACTGACACGTATATATACATAGCCGAGGAAAAATCTAGAGCATGTAGCCTGATGATTACGCTTAGCATGGAACAGTCTCTCGCCCCAAAGAGATGACTTCAATATTTACTTATATATATATATATATATATATATATATAAGAAAAATTAAGGCAGACACGTTATTTCATGGTAAATCGGAAGTGTATAGAATATAGTATTTCAGGCGAACCATCATCAGCTTCCGTCTTTATTTTCCAAAGGATTTCTTGTAAAATAAAAACGGAAGCTGATGAGGGTTCGCCTGAAATAGACCCACACTTCCGATTTACCATGAAATAATGTGTCTGCCTTACATTTTCTTATATTTGCTCTTTATATATTGATATACATATATATTTAAAGCTCTCTCAGAGAGTTATCCTACCACTGTATGTACAGGATGCTCCTTTGCATTCTTCTATACCCTCACTGCATGCTGATATATATATATATATATATATATATATATATATATATATATTTCGTAATTTTTATTCCGTTGAATAGCTATTTTAGCGAGAAAATTCTCGCTTTATCAGCAACGATCAAAAACAAAAATGTATTATTTCATATATGGTGCAAAAATTCACATACCGGAAGGAACCCAAAAACAAATCTATACACAGGAAGTTAAAAAAAGGGAAGAGGGATGAAAAAAGAAAAAATAATTAAATTAAAAATTAATTAATATATATATATATATATATATATATATATATATATATATATATATATGCAAACAAACTCTATTTTGACAACCACTTTGTGAATATTGTACGGCTTAATGAGATTTGATGCAGAATTTACATCACACTAAAAGAAAATGGAAATGTGTGTAGTTAATCCTTAGAATCATTCAAAATTGTAAACTTCCTTGGAGAAAACAACACTAACTAATAAAATCATATCTTTCTTATACAACCATGAAACCAATCGAACATTGGTTATTTTGAAGCTAACATATTTGATATTGCACAGAGATTCGACATGATGGAGCTTCATACTAATACTAAATAAGACGAGAGGACATGTCGAAATGACTTTATGAGAAAAAACATAATTAAATTTGGAAAGCGAAGTTTCACTTTCTATTTTTGATAGTGGAAGTTATTCTGGACACAGAGATTTTTGCAAAACACGAAACGTGAACTGATTAAATAAACTTAATTTGACTGAATTGAAGATTTTTCTACACACACACACACACACATATATATATATATATATATATATATATATATATATATATGTGTGTGTGTGTATAAAAATCTCGAATTCAGTCATAAATAAATATATATATATATATATATATATATATATGCAGTGTGTGCTAAAAGTAACGCCCCTTTTTATTTATTAACTTTTAGTGGACAAAAATAAATTACAGTAGTTTACGGTGGTTTAAGATTAACTACGCACATCCAAATCTATACACAAGAAGTAGGATGTGCGTTGTGGTGCAGCGGATATCGATTCGGAAGGACAAATCGGGGAGCTGAGTTCGAATTCCAGTTGAATTACTTGCATTCACTTACGCACAAATACCCTTGGAAAAGGTATTAATGTCTCGTTTCCCTCCAGTTATGGGTTAAATAATAGGATAGATTGGGTCCTATAACCTTGGTTGGCAACCAGTCTACCGCAGAAAGCAATGGCAATCTACTGCGGGATAATCTTCTACCCAGTCAGTCATGTCTCTTTCGTGACATGATCGCCTAAAGCGTGTATCACGTATGGCACTTAACTAATGGTTTACCCGTTCGAGAATGGTCAGAAGTTAATTTCGAATCGAGGTGGATATAACGACGTGGAGCAATTGAGTGTCCGACACGTTCAACAAACTTTTTCTCTTGCTGAGAACTGAAAGATCTTGTTCACAGGTTCTAACCGAAAACAATTCCTGATTTAAAATCAGCCCTTTTTTATATTTATTCTTAAATTAACCTTAAAAATGCATCATAATGTTTCTGCAAGTGTTGCTGATGAGGTACAACGATTTACTGAGCATGAACGGGACAATTTTGAATACGGTAAATAATTTATCAATCATGAAAAATCATGTTGGTTTGATATGACATTATTTATAAATTTATTTAAACTACTGTAATTTATTTTGTCCTATAAGCCTTAATAATAAGGGGTGTTTATATATATATATATATATATATATATATATATATATATATATATATTGTCATCCGCAGACAGATCTGTTTCGCTGTATCACAGCTCATCAGTACGGTTAGACTCCGATTGCTACATAACCCTGGCTAGAAACCCGACCGAACTGACTCTACCCCTGGGCCACGGGGCGTTTGGTAGAAGATGGCAGACTTTTTATCGCATATCGTATTACGCGCACAATAGCTAGAGTGCTCCAATTCATTTTACTGAATGAGCGAGATATATATATATATATATATTCGGAAATGCAAACGGATGTCGACATGTGAAGTCACAAGGTTATTCGCCTGAAGAGAGTCAACTTTAGACTCGAAACAGGTGCAGCGACACAAACACCCTTATGGACACTTAACATATACAAAAAGCAAGTAATAATTAAAATAATAACAACGATAAATCTGCACTTTAAACAAATCGTTCACGGCTTCTCGCACTTTTATTCTACAGCAATTATTCTTGTTGGAAACAAATCCTATTTCTGTTTTTAGTGTGTATATATATATAATACTATAGTCATCCGCAGACAAATCTGTTTCATCAGTACGGCTTAGACTCCGTTCACTTCCTAACCCAGGATTGTAACCCGACTGAATCGGCGTCAGTCGACGATTCTACCCCTAGGCCAGGAGCGTCCGGCAGAAGAAGGCCGGCTTTTTAGCGCGTATAAATACGCCCAATAGCTAGAGTGCTTCAATTCATTATCGAATGAGCGATGCGTATATGCCGGGGTAGCTACTGTTTACAAAGCCTCCCACTCTTCCAGAGTGCTCAATCAGAGTATGAGAGCGTAAATACTATAGACATCCGCAGACAGGTCTGTTTCGCTGTATTACAGCTCATCAGTACGGCTTAGACTTCCTAATCCAGGATTGAAATATATATATATATATATATAAAACTGAAATTTAGTGTATCGAGGCAGCAAATAATGGTTCTATTGTCATTTCGTGCTATAACGCAGTGTGACGTCATCGAACCGCATTGCAAATTTGCGAACTGCGTTTGTTATTTTTGGTAAGTATTGCCGTTGCGTAGCGGAGTTTTATGTCAATACAAAATAAAATCGTTGCTGATGGTGGATGTTATTGTGTTACCGTCTTAATAACCTCTCTGAAGATGGCTCATGTGAGCCAAAAGCTTAAAACCAAATTAATAAAAAATTATCCAAAGTTGGACAACTTTTTCTTTATTTTCAACTGAAATTAAATCCGACGTTTAGAACGGTTCATGATTAAAAATAATAGACAATCATTGTCTCTTATATATATATATATTGCGCGATGAGCAAACTGTCACCATTTACGATTTTTAGCAGAAAAAGAACAGCATGGCACAATTCACTTCTACAAAAATTCTGAAAATGTATACTTGTGTATAATACGACAACCCTTTTTGCCCTTCATTCAAAATTTATCGTAATATCCGAGCAAAAAATACGGTAGAACGTTGGAATTTCGGGCAAATAATCTTCACTGGAATGTGCGCTTTGGTTTATTGGTTATCATCTCGGAATGGGCAAACGTTAGATCCAAGTTCGAATCCCAGTCAAATTCTTTTCATTTCCTTAGGAAATACACTATGATAATTTTTTTTTTCAAATAACAAAACAAAACAGTACAAGAAAAATGAAACAATATGATAGAAAAACTGTTCGATAGAATTTCTACGGTATTCTTTCTTAGAAAGAATACGTATTCATTATTATTTATTTTAATTTTTTGATAACCCTATTTTCGACGACTTCAATGAAAAATAACTGAATACAGCGGGCGAACAAATTATTGTTTTTAAATTTCACAGCATTAATCAACTTGAACCTATGTAAACGTTTTCTTTTCTCTTAACTTAGTTTTTCTCTTAATTACATTTAGGCTTAGGGCCTATCATGCTGAATACACCGGTTCTCGCTCGATCACCGAAGTTAAGCAACGTTGAGCCTGTCTAAGTTAGTACTTACATGGGTGAACGCTTGGGAATACCAGGTGCTGTAAGCGTATAGCGACGGATGTGCGTTGTGGTGCAGTTGATATCGGCTCGGAAAGAGAAATCGGTGAGCCGAGTTAGAATTCCAGTTGAATACCCTGAAGCATATATCATGTATGACACTTAACTGACTGACTTAAATTTGAATAACAAGCTGGATTAAGTTCTATAACCTTGGTTGGCAAGCGGTCTACGATAAAAATAACTGGCAACTAACTGCAGAAAAATCTTCTATCTACTCATTAATAGATTGTAAGCGACATGGTCGCCCAAGCTTGTATCACGTATGGCATTTACCTGAGTAATTTACACTGTATGAAAGACTGGAATGCTGTTAAGGAACTTGACAATTGACACACTGTTTTTATTGTCACTTGTCACTTTGATACAATCAGTGCTTGGATTTTCAGATATGGCTGTATTATCACTTCCGAGTAGAGTCAATATTGTCACTCTTATAATTGAATTGCAACTTCTTTGTCAAGATTATACAGTCGAATACCATATTTTAAAAAAGAAGTTAATTTATGTACAGAGCCTACTTTGCGGTAACTTAAATTCTAGTTTGTCTTTTCATCCGAGATATCTTACCAGCAGACTGTAAATCAGTAATCTTATCGAAATAATTACTGAGAATTGCTCCTCACTCTCCATCTATGGGTTAAATATCGGCGTAGACTAGATTGTCGAAGATTGCATGGCAAACAAATTAACAAAAGAAAATTGAATTCTAAACTGTGTAGAGAGTAATAAGAATCCAATCAAGTATGCTTGTCATGAATGCCCTGAAATTAGCAGAAAAAAGAGAAAGACTCTGTAAAGTGTCATGATCACCTACGTTCTGAAGGGACATGGCATAAAAATAGTAGTGATTATGAATCTACCTAAAGCCATGTTCCACTGGAACATAAAATTTCTGCCGTGGACATAAATAAAAACTGCCGTATCCTTTTGGGATGTAGATGAATTCGGCCCCTCCATATCTAGAGTATACGACTATATCGAGTTGAATACACCGGTTCCCGTCCGATCAACGTAGTTAAGCAACATCGAGCCTGGTCAGTACTTAAATGGGTGACCATTTGGGAATACCAGGTGCTGTAAGCATAAGGACCAAGAATGGTCCATCGGTTCTTCAGGGTTGCGTGCAGGGCTAACAACTCTGCCCCGTAAAAAACAGTTTGTTACAGAAACAGCGACGAAAGGTTGCTACCCTTTGCACCATCTGGGTGTGATAGATAAATGATGATGATGATGAAATCTAGAGTAATGACAATAGCCGAATAGAGTTATCTTCAATTTATATGTAAGATTTTTTCTTTTGTTCCTTCTGATACATTGCTTTGCGTTGCGTTCCGGTGTTGCTCGGGTGTAATGAAAGCTTTTATATATATATTATCGATTTTCTGCACTATTGTAAGAACTGCAACCTTGAAACTTCTGAATATCGTTTCTTATGTCTTTGTCTGTATCAACTTTGATTAAAATCGGACCACTCTTTCTATATTTCGATTATCGATTTTCGAAATTTATTGGGGGGACCTTGACACAAAACCTAGCTAAGAACACTCGCAGACGATTATAGTACAACTGTGTAAATTTTCAAGTGAATCTATTCAGCCGTTTCGAAGTCTATAGGTAATGTACATACACACACAGACGCACACACAAAGTTTTATTTATAAATGTTGGGGCGCTCTACACCTTTGTCTACAACAATGGACTGTTCCAAGCACTACATAAAGTAGTAGTGATGATACCTCGGGGAGAGACCTCGGCAGTCAGCTGAGTAACAAGTCAGTCGAGTATTTCCGGTAGTGAACCGGAAGTGTGCTATTGGTCAGACTCTTACGTCTCACAACGATACGCCCTACTAAACCCTTGTTCTTGTATTCTACTAACGACCTCTTTTGTAAATACTACTCTTCCTGGTAATATACCAATTTACTACAATTCCGTTGTTTGTATTTATTCCACAAAAATTCTGTACATGCAATATAACAATAAGTTTAGATTTGTGTACGCCATAATATAAAAGCCTCTTTGAGAACAAGCTTTCATTCATTCATTCATTCAATCATTTAATTTCATTTTTCCGTTCCACTTTACCGTTACATTTTAACCAGTCTTAATATTATTTACTAAAACTACGTGGCAAAAGGAACAAGATATATTCCTTCGCTAAGGAAAATTATGACATATTCCATCACTGTTGACTTCCGACGCGAAACGAACGCATGTATTATTATCTATTAACTGTTTAGCATGGCGTTAAATGAACAAACAAACAATTGTTAATTTCTCACTCAGTACATGGCTGGTAACAGGATAACAAGCACGTGATTTTTCTCTCGTGAAAACAGTCGCTATGATACATTTCCACAATGGCACAGCGATATATTTATAAAGCGTGAGAATAGAGTCTCCTTTCTGGCATTAAAAATATACATAGACTGTTCACACATATATATATATATATATATATATATATATATATATATATATATAGGAAAAACTATTAAAAAGTTGTAAGTTTAAAAATGTATTTTTTGACAGTATTTGTTTATTTCTGTTATTATATTTTATATTTCGTCCTCGGTCCTTCATCAGAAACAAATGATTTGAAAATTTAAATTTAAAAATCATTTGTTTCTGATGAAGGACCAAGGACGGTCTGAAATATAAAATATAATAATAGAAATAAACAAATACTGTCAAAAAAAAATACATTTTTAAACTTACAACTTTTTAATAGTTTTTCCTATATATATATATATATATATTATAAATTACATTTTAGAACATGTACATAATTATTCTATATATTATGTATATGTTCTAAAATATAATTTATAAATTATGTACATCCTCTAAAATATAATTTATAATAAATATTAACAGCTCTATATATTATATATCGAGCACTGTTTTAAATTAATGTTTTGGACCTTGTAAGAATTCATTCTTCGTTCTGTATTCACTCGGGTATATATATATATATATATATATATATATATATATATATATATATAAATTATTTCTTTGAACATTATTTTTAGTCGATATTAAATAATCTGTTTTGAATCAAACAGCACATTTGTCTCTACCGGTCTGATTATTTACGATAGATTTTGTTACAAAAATGTGTGTCATTCGAATCTGCTACCCCTATCAACATAGCAAAAGCCACTAATTTATTTGGCGCGTCTTAGACCTCTCGACCACGAATGATACCATAGTCGAAACGAAGTCAAATCAAGCCTATATAACACAATTTTCGATTTTACGCAAATAACAATCTTTGCTCTGAAATGTATCGTCATATCAACAAATGTAAACATAAAATATTACGGAAAATCCCGAAGATTAACGAAATGGTTAAGCAACCGACATATTGAAATTATTTGTTTGAACATTATTTTTATTTACTATTTATTTACTCGTAATTGAGTAGATATTCTGCTTTTTAATCAAACAGTATATTTATATATCTATTTCTACCGGCTTGATTATTTACGATTAATTTTGTTACGAAAATCTGTGTCATTCGGCAGGATTTGAACCTGCAACCCCTATCAACATAGATTGTTAATGAATGATAAAAAGCAAAATAATTACAATTTCTGGATGCACTTCTAACGTATTTTGAACATAACAACGATTATCCGCTTCGGACTACTTTTTGCTTCTATTTTAATCTTTAATTGGCTATTCTTTACTATAAATTTGCTCATCCAGTAGTGGAGATCTTCACTACCAAATAGAAATGTTTGCATGAAATAATGATAAACTTCTACCACATGGGACAAAAATGATTTAAGTTTGTGAAATGGTTCCATAATAAAATTAGCACAGATGTTTGTTTAATTAAATATTCGGCAATACACGAATATATGACTGGGAAAATACCATAAGTGCTATAATACAATCCTAGAGACAGTGAATACAATCCTAGATAAATGCAGTTTTGAGTTAAATATTATACAAATGTACGTCCTGTACTACTATGTAGATAAATAAAGTAATACCTCAATTGGATTCAAGAGACATAGCTTACTACTACATTATATGCATCATGGAAGAAGGAGCAGATGAACTACTGGTTGTAGGTGGGATAGTCTCCACTAAAGCACGCCAAATTCAGACACAGGTTAGAGGTTGAGAAAGACGGCGGCCATTTTTAAAAATATGTTACATTCAACACCATAAAAATATACGAAACAGTTTTCTGTGAAAAAAAACATATATAATAGCGTAGTTACTGTTATGGCGTTTAAGGGGTTACATAATTCCGTTTAGATGAGATTTGTTACTTTTACGACTAATAGTTGCAAATAAATATGTCCTATACACTTGACCCCTATAATAATAATAAGTGTACACGTGGATGTGCGTTGTGGTGCAGTGGATATCGGCTCGGAACGAGAAACTGGGGAGCCGAGTTCGAATTCCAGTTGAATCCATTGTATTCACTTTCGCGCAAATACCCTTGGGAAAGGTATTAACCCGTCTCTTCCTTCCAGTTATGGGATAAATAGCAGGACAGACTGGGTTCTATAGCCTTGGTCGGCAACCAGTCTACCGCAGAAAGCAATGGTAACCTACTGCGGGATAATCTTCTGCCCAGTCAGTCATGTCTCTTTCGAGACACAATCGCCCAAGCGTGTATCACGTATGGCACTTAACTGACTAACTGACACGTGTAAAGAAAAATATAAACACGTGAAAATATTTCAAATGTGACAAAGATATGCAATGAAAATGATCACTATATATCACATAGAAACTTCTTTAACCAACTAGGAAAGTAAAGGAAATTGTCATGGCGAAGGAAGCATACCAGAAGTTGAGTAAAGTATTAAGAAACAAGACAATTTAGCTAGAAACAAAGATCAGAGTACTGGTTTGCTATATGATGTCGGTTCTTCAATATGGCAGTGGATGTTGGACAATATCTTCGAAGATGAAGGAAAAACTTGAAGCAACTGAAATGTGGTTCTACAGAAGGATGCTGCGGATATCATGGGCCGAGCATGGGAGCAATGACGACACCAAAAGGATATTAATACTGTGCATCAGGAAGAGACTGCTGAAGTTTCAGAGACATGGCATGAAGAAAGAGGGCTTGGAGAACCTGATACTAAGAGACCAGATAGAGAGATAACATCTTTGAAGGACATAATCAGGTGGATGACGGAACGAAGGTTACATGGTGTAACAGGGGAAGGCGTGCTAAGAGCCACCAGGGATAGAGAGACATGGAAAGCCATGATCGCCTACGTTCTGAAGGGACAGGGCACATAGAAAAAGAATCCACGTGGGAATGAGAATAATATGTATTTCTTCACTAAGGAAAATTATGACATATCTCTCCAGCACCATACATGACATCTGTATGAATATATCGATTTGATTAGACGATTTAAGATAATGACTCGAGCTTTTAATTTAATGATTTGGTTTTGTTGCAGGGAAATAAAAATACAAGGATCTAGCTTGGGAGTCAAAAATGCATATACAGTTCCAGTTGCGATACATATCTTATTTGTTGCAGTTGGAATTGTGTCCCTGCCACGCAAACAAATTGATCTTCATTTTCATTTGCAGTTTATTCCAAAAAGCCACTCTAGATCCGATCGATGCGTGGCACATGGATATAATGAATAAATACTGAAAAAATAGCAGGACATTTTTTAAAGAATAATACTGTCACATGAACCCGTAAAAAACCTTCAGGTTCCTTTTTTACTTTAGCAAATAAATAAATAATGCGTATTTAAGAAACGACATAACCTTTGTGACATGAGTGGAAATCTTTTGTTTCCACAAACACTTAATGTTTATTGTCTGGATAACCAATCAATATAATAATGGATAAAAAAAACTTTCCTCCTCATAACCGGTCATAGAAAACAGTTAATGTTAAGGGCGGATACGAGTCTGAATTGATTGTGGTGGGTTCTGGGATGAATCGTTTCATTATAACACAGGCGAGAAAACAGAGCCGAAAACTAGTCGAGATTGGCGCCTGATAATCTGCCAATGATTTTAATTAATCAGGTGATTTTCCGCATTAGTTTGAAGAAAGAAAAATGACAACTGTTAACATCCATGTTAATTCTCAATTGAATAGCTTCTCCTGAAGAGGAATCTAAATAATAGAGTGAAAGATAAAGAAATGAAAAATAATTGAGCCGGCGAGGAAGAGAGAAATTATAATTTCTATCAAAAGAGCAGAAACTCACATTTAAACGCGGGATTATTAATAATTTAGTCGACAGTTTAGACATGTTGAATGAGTTTGGCGCCAAATCATTCATATGAGAAGTTTCAAACTGACGAGAATATTTAAGAACATTATTCGAGTTTTAAGGTAGATGTTTAATTTGCGGTGTTGGGCAAAACAACACCTGGCGCAGATTATTCAGCGTTTTATTCCATTTTCTCCCATACTAAATCTGTTATCAGTTGTCAGTACGCTGAAAGATTTGATATGTTTAGTATTTACTCATTCCACATCTTGGATTTTCATGATGGATTCAGGGTAGAATCGATCATGAAAATAGAATCAGAAATTGAATGGCTACCATTCCAATTCCTGACGGTTATACTAGTGTAGGAAAAATTTATCTTAAGTCATATTTCTCGTAGCAATTCGTACAGAATATTGATTAGATAGATAGATAGATAGATAGATAGATAGATAGTTAGATAGATAGATAGATAGATAGATATGAACTGATTTGAAATAGATAGATAGATAGATAGATAGATAGATAGATAGATAGATAGATAGATATGAACAGACTTTGAGACAGACAGATAGATAGATAGATAGATAGATAGATAGATAGATAGATAGATAGACCGTTGGATATGAGGAGACCGAAATAGATAGATAGATAGATAGATAGATAGATAGATAGATAGATAGATAGATAGATTATTATGAATAGACCGTTGGATATGAGGAGACCGAAATAGATAGATAGATAGATAGATAGATAGATAGATAGATAGATAGATAGATAGATAGATATAGATTATTATGAATAGACCGATGGATATGAAGAGATAGATAGATAGATAGATAGATAGATAGATAGATAGATAGATAGATAGATAGATAGATAGATATAGATTATTATGAATAGACCGATGGATATGAAGAGATAGATAGATAGATAGATAGATAGATAGATAGATAGATAGATAGATAGATAGATGTTCATTAATCTAAGTCATTTCAATCATTGACCTTAATAGGCGGTTCGATATTTCTGACCGCATTTGGTACCATGCATGCCAACCATATGAAAGTCGCGATTTATCGCGGCTAAGAACATGACGGGAGGTTAATACTTTAATTTTGTATTAATTTGCTGTGTTGAGCAAGATAACTTCTGCTTCAGCTTATGCAATGTTCTATTCCTTTTTCTTTCATACTAAACCTCTTATCAATGGTCAATATGCTGAAGTATTTAATATGTTTTTATATTTACTAACTTCACATCCTGGATTTTCCTGATAGATTCACGGGCCATTACTGCTTTCATCCCAATTTCAGATCATAGTTTCTAACACATCACTCAGTAAATCCGGGACCTATCTAATAACACAACAACTTTTAGGTAAAATTCGACTTTATTCATTAACATAGTCTCCTTCAAGTTGATTCACTGATTTCAACACTTCTGTAACAATGCGATGCCTGTTTTGGATAACGATTAGTCTTTGACTTTAAAATACGCCTCAGTTTACGATATCACTTTTCAGTGGAACCAAATCCATTTCCCTAAAATATATTTTTGAGGTCTGCAAACAGCCAGTAGTCGTTGGGGGTCAGATCTGAAGAATAGGGTAAATGCTGAATCAATACAAAGTGCAATTCATGTAGTTTTGCCATCGTTGCGATCGACTTGTGACAATGTGCGTTGTCTTGGTAAAAGATAACTTTTCTTCTATATTTGTGACCATTTATTGGCAATTTATTCCTTTCAAAGGCACCAACAATGCTATGGATCTGTAAAAGCGTGTTGAACAGCAGTAAGCAATTAATCCACCCTCTAATCAACGAATTTGAGGTTCTCATTTCTTCAACAGACAAGGCTAAGTGCAGGTTCTCTATTAATCCGACACTGAAGTCGTCTGGAGTATCCGTACCTGACTTCCCTCTCCGAACCCAGGACCAACTGACTGACATATTGATTACTCCCTCGGTGGTCTCCAAAATAATTTCTAAGCTTGAACCCCATAAGGCGAGCAGTGGCGACAAAATACCCATCATTGTCCTAAAGAAATGTGCTCCTGAACTCTCCTCTGTTCTCTCTAAACTCTATAACTTCTGTCTTTCTGCTTCCTGCTTTTCTGCCTGCTGGAAGTTCTCATCCGTGGTTCCTATATATAAAAATATTGGAGAACCCTCTGACTCCGCTAATTATCGCCCTATCAGTCTCCTACCGATCTTTGGCAAAGTGTTCGAAGCCATCATCAACGCCGAGGTGGTACAACATCTCACATCGCACATACTCTTCTCTGACAAACAGTATGTCTTCCGCTTCACCAGGTCTACTGTTGATATGCTCATGACCATTACTGAGTATATACACCAGGCTCTCGACAAAAATGACGAAGCCGAACTGTTGCCCTTGACATCTCCAAAGCGTTTGACAGTCTGGCATGCTGGCCTTCTATGCAAGCTGCAGGTCTATGGTATAACTGGACAATTGTTTAACCCAATCCAGTCCTTGCTTTCAAACCATACAATGAGAGTAGTATTGAACGGACAAGCCTCCCAATACTTTCACCTGAATGCGGGTGTCCCTTAAGGCTCTATTCTACGTCCTACGCTTTTCCTTATCTATATTAACGAACTTCCTGATATAATAAGATCCCAATATGCTGACGACACTACGGTTTACTCTCGCCTCGATCAAACATCTGCCGAGGTTGACAAAGCAAACCTCGCTGCAGAGCTTGAAAAGAACCTCCAATCTGTGGTGGGACTGGGGTAATAAATGGCTCGTAAATTTTAATGCTTCCATAACGAAGCTGCTATCTAATAACCACCACAGACAATCGTTCCTCCCTCCCATTAACATGGATCAGGCTTCTCTCCCTGAAAGTAAAACACCGCGTCTCCTCAGATTAACTCTCACATCAGACCTTAAGTGGAATAACTATATAGAATCCATTGCTAAATCCTCTGCTAAGAATATCGTTTCTCTGTGTAGGGCCAGGAAGATTTACCCGTCCCAAACAATCCTGCACATATACAAATCTACCATCCGCCCGTGCATTGAATATTGATGCCATATCTAGTCGGGTGCTCCTGTTATCCACTTAGGTGTCCTCGACTAAATCCAACGGAGAAGCTGTAACGTGATCGATACCGACTTGGCAGCTACGGTACAGTCACTTTCTCATCGACGCAGTGTGGCTTCCATGTATATCTTCTACAAATAATTTCACGGCTTCTGCTCCGATGAGCTTAGCTCACTGGTAGCCCCTATCTATGAATTTCGTCGAACCATGAGATTAGCAACTAGGTCCCACCCTTTTACTGTGAAACCAATAAATTTAAACGCAAATTCTTCTCCATCAGCTTCTTTTCTCGCACTTCCCGCCTGTGGAATTCCCTTCCGCATACTTGCTTTTCTGACAGTTATAATCTCCAAGAATTTAAAAGTTAAAAGTCATCTCTTGTCTCACTAACCTACATCTTTTCTCTCATGCTATTTTCTCCGTCCACCTCATCAGTGTCCTCATCCTTCTCCTACTCTCCTCCTGACACACTATGCAACCTTTCACTCCTTCTCATAACATTCCTCCTATGTAACCCCCTGCACAACAGTGGCAGTAAAATGCCTTGCTTGGAGCGACACGATTATAAAAAATGTAGTATTCGCTATTAGTTTTTCCTTTCTCAATCGATGAACAAAATTCTCAAGCCAAAATCTTGCCTGCTGATGTTTGCGACTTTGGTCGCTTTGAACGGATTTACCCTGTTGCTGTCCACTTAGCTGAGTCCCGATTTGACTCCGGAGTAAAGTGATGGATCCACGTTTCATCTATTGTCACATATCACACAAAATCTCCTTTTTGTTCCGTTAAAACAGTTGCAAACAACGCTCTGAATCGTCGACGCGTTGTTGCTTTTGATCGACTCTGAGCAAACGCAGCACCCACTTTGAACACACCTTTCTCATTGCCCAATGTTCATCCAAAATGGAGAATACGCTCTCTTCTAATATTTTCAACTCCTCTACTATCTCACGCAGGTTCAATTTACGATCGGCCAAAACGAGTTTGTGGATGTTTTGTTTTTTCCGAGACAACTGCCAATTTTGAGCGACCTGAGGGCTCAGCATCATTTGCGTCTGTACGACTGCATTTTTCAGTCAGCATACCATCTCTTAACCGCTGTTTCCAAAGGAGAAGAGTCCGAATAACACTTATGAAGCCATTGCTTTGCTTGAACAGTATTTTTCGCATCAGAAAGCAATGCTTTATCAAAACACGAAATTCGAAATTTTCCAAGGTTTTTAAAATTTACAACAGCAGCTTCTCTTAAATAACTGTAGTTTGTAAATTAATAATACGATTGCGTCCAAATTTTGTCACGTGCCATTTGAATGTTTGTACTTCATAAAAATTGCATTAATCTTTTTTATTAGCAGCGTATCTATATGTCTGGCCCGGGATTTATTGAGTAAATGTTTTCCGTTGTTCATTTACGATTTTTCTTCATTTGCTTCATTGCTTTTACTTTCTTTTTTCTTTCTTTCTTGGTTGCTTTCTTTCTTTATTTTCACATGTCTTTTCTTTTGCTTTTTACTTTCTATTCCTTTTCACACTTCACTTTCCTTCTTCTTCTTGCTCTTCTTTCTTTTTCTTCTATTCATTTCCTCATCTTTTTTTAAGCGCTTCATTTGTTTGCTTGGGTTTTTTTTTTCAGTATTTATTTTATTTATTTCATTTACTTTTCTTTAGCGCTTTCTTCTTTTTCCTTTATTTCCTACTAGCAGTATAGCCCGGACCGGAGTTGCTCGGGTGTAATGAAAGCTTTAAAACTAATCCATAGTCCTGGAACTTAGACTCCTTAGATGTTGGCACGAAAGACTAAAAAGCAATAGTTGTTTCCAGTTAAAGTGAAACCGTAGACTGAAAGAAAAATGAATGGATGTCAGTCAAATTTTGATTTCCTGGTATCGATATTAAATCAGTTTTTTTCGTCGTAAACTGAAATTTGAAGGCTAAATAAATCCTCTGAGTAAATGGTATAATGGCTGAGACTAAGAACTACAATTATACCTACTTAGAGCCAAACCCGAAGCAAAAACTAATATAAAGGGGCTGAAAAAATACAGACATACAGGCAGATAAACAGACACACACACACACAAACATCTTGCCTTATATATATATATTATCGATATTCTGCACTATTGTAAGAACTGCAACCTTGAAACTTCTGAATATCGTTTCTTATGTCTTTGTCTATGAGTGTATAAAATTTGATTAAAACTGGACCACTCCTTTTGTAACCCGATTTTTTCGATTATCGATTTTCGATATTTATCGGGGGTACCTCGACACAAAACCTAGCTAAGAACACTCGCAGACGCTTATAGTACAACTGTGTAAATTTTCAAGAAAATCGGTTCAGCCGTTTCAGAGTCTATAGGTAACGGACACACACGCACACACAGACAATGGGGCTGAAAAAAATGCAGTCATACAGTCAGATAAACAGACACGCACACAAACATCTTGCCTTTTATATGAGTGATGTGTTATTTTGGAAAAGATTATCTTGTGTCCTATTACTTGGAACACTTGATAAATGATGTTGATTTTCTGTTCAAGATTATTGATATCCACACTATGAAAACCTATTTATGAGTAGAGTGAAATGGTATCATCGCGACTAAGTCATTAATTTCTCCTCCAGCTAACTCTGCTATTCATTTTATTTCTTTCTGCGGTTGGTGGTGCTCAAGTTCTTTGTAAATCTGTAGAGTCAGTTCAAAGAAGGATGATCTTTACAAAAATTCCATCAGACTTCACATCGAATCATTTTAACCTTTGATCTTTGATAGTTTTTGTATACAGTTGACAATTTATATATTCTTGAACGGATTTAGTGCCATGTTTTGTCTTATATATTCAAGACTATACAAAACCACGACTCACGTTTTCAGATCCATCCATTAGCTTTGTAGCTATTTGCGGTGTTCGGAGAAACTTACTCTGGTAATTCCTAGTCTATGTTCTATTTCCTTTTTTCTATCACTCATTTATTTGCCATAAGTGATACACCCTTGACTGACTGACTGGGCAGAAGATTATCCCGCACTAGGTTACCATTGCTTTCTCCGGTAAACTGGTTGCCTACCAAGGCTATAGAACCCTATCCGTCCTGTTATTTAACCCATAACTGGAGGAAGAGGCGGATTAATACCTTTCCCAAGGGTATTTGAGCGTAAGTTAATTCAAGGAATTCAACAAGAATTCGAACTCGGCTCTCAGATTTCTCGTTTCAAGCCGATATCCACTGCACCATAAAAAAACTGATCCATAATTCGCTGTATTTAAAATGTTTGAATACTAGAAGTTATGCCAGGATTCGCCATCGGAGGCCACAATTTAATCAATATAAGGTACGCAGATGATACAGTGCTGATAGCAGACACAGAAAGAAAACTACAAGACCTCCTACAGAAGATAGCTGAAGAGAGTGACAAGAAAGGACTACAAATAAACTGCAAGAAAACCGAATGCATGCCAATTACAGGTGAGGGATTCTAAAATCAAGCCGGTAGAGAAATTTAAATACCTGGGAAGTGTTATAACAGAAGATGAAAAGTGCGACACTGAGATCCGAAGGCGAATTGGCATAGCGAATGAAGCATTCCAGAAGTTAAGTAAAGTATTAAGAAACAAGACAATTTCGTTAGAAACAAAGAGGACAGTACTGAATTGCTATGTGATTTCGGTTCTTCAGTCTGGCAGTGAATGTTGGAAAATATCTTCGAAGATGAAGGAAAAACTTGAAGCAGCTGAAATGTGGTTCTATAGAAGGATGTTGCTGATATCATGGGCCGAGCGTGTGAGCAATGACGAGGTTTTGAAAAGGATGGATACGAAAAGGAAATTAATACTGAGCATCAGGAAGAGACAACTAAAGTTCCTGGGACATGCATTGAGGAAGGAGGGCTTGGAGAACCTGATACTAACAGGCCAGATAGAAGGAAAAGGAGACAAAGCAAAGCAGCGGATAACATATTTGAAAGACCTTAACAGGTGGATGAAGGAACGAGAGTTGGATGGTGCAACAGAAGAAAGCTTGCTAAGAGCCACGAGGGACAGAGAGACGTGGAAAGCCTTGATCGCCTACGTCCTGAACGGACATGGCATATAAAAAAAGTATTTAGTAATTACACATGCTGAATTTTTATGATGGATTCTTTTTAGGTTCAATGCCTGCTATCATTACAATTTCAGGTCATAGTTACTATTTTGGAAATGTTCATATTGATTCCAATCTTTTGGAACAATAAAAAAAAAGAATCTGAATTTTTATTCAACGTCATTTTTATCTCAACTATATTCGCGTATTACATCAGCATTGCAACCGCTCATCATATATATATATATATATATATATATATATATATATGAGATTGAATTGTAACCAGTGAAGACGAAGAGAATAATCCAAAAGATTTATCTAATTAATACTAATTAGCAATTAAATAGGAACAGAAAGCTCAATGGTTATTATTCGGAGCAAATATTTTGAGAAGAAAACTCAACACATAATTAAACTGTTATAAATCTAGAATTTATTTCAGCAATGTAAAAAAAAATTCAATTTTTAAAAAAATTAGATATTTTTTTAATTTTAAATTTTTAAGATAATTTTAAAATGAAATAATTATTTTTTAATTTAAAAATTTAACAAATTTTAAAATTTCAATAATTTAAACATTTTTTTAATTTAAAAATATATTTCACCTAATAAAGAAAAATATTCCTTTACATTGCGATGTATAACCGTTTTATTATGTGTTGAGTTTATCGTTCATTCAGTAATAAATTCGAACATGTTTACATTGTATATAACAGGCTAAAAACCCGCCTTCTTTCACCGAGCGCCCATATCAATTCGGTTGGGTTTCAATCATGGCTAGAAGCAGTAGGATGTTTTAGCGTACTGATGAACTGTAATACAGAGAATCATCTGTCTGCGGATGACTATATATATATATATATATATATATATATATATATATATATAGTGTGCTTGTGTGAGCATTTCTCAGGGGTGTAATATTTGGTAAGCTTGTCAAACCGTATCAGTTTCTAGTGAGTTCAGTGACTAGGTACCCTATACTTTCGGTCATGTGGCCCGTCTAATCCTCTCTTACTAAATTATTACTATTTATGAAGGTGTTCAAAAAATTAGACTCCCTCTTTAAATGACAATAAATGCTGTGTTTATTGACTTGAAAACAATGCTCAATGCCTTAATTAAATTAATTGCATGTTTATAAATTTATCAAACTGACGACAAAGTCAAAATTATTTCAGTTTTTAGGACGCCCTTTATATAAGTATTTCTCTGGTACAAAAAAAGAAAAGGGACCGTGACAAATTTGATACTCACAGGACAAATAGTAGGTAAGACGGGCAGGGGTAAACAACACATGACCCTACCGTATCGAGCGAAACAAGTTTTAGGAGAGATAGCAAAAAGGCATGATTTATTCAAAGTTACAAAGGAAAGGAGATTGTAGAGAACCACAATCAGAACGTGCTGAAAAAATATCAACTTCGAAAATTTGTATCTGTGAGACAGACATTATTATCACCGAGTTTGCGTACGCTCTTAATTCAACCGTATATTGCGCTAATGTTCGTTGTGGTGCAGTAGATATCGACTCGAAACGACAAACCGGAGAGCCGTGTTCGAATTCTAGTTGAATTACTTACATTCACTTACGCACAAATACCCTTGTAAAAGGTATTAATACGTTTCTTCCCTCCAGTTATGGGAATTAGTAATAGGACATTTTGGGTTCTATAGCCTTGGCTGGCAACCAGTCTACCACAGAAAGCAATGCCTAACTACTGCGGGGTAACCTTCTGCACAGTCAGACATGATCGTCCAAAGCGTGTAGCAGGTATGACTGAATAACATTTGTAAAACGAATTACACTGTGAGCCAGAGTTTGGGAAGAATCCCCTGAATTTACAGTAATCGCCTAAAATGCTATCGTTGAGTGTCTTTTTTTGCGCAAAATAAAGTGGAACAGAGACTTGGAAAATTATCTGAAAGATGAAAGAGGGCGTTTATAGCATTGATAAGCCGCCATTACTGTTGGTAGTTTTCATTTAATAGCTCCCTTGGCGCTAGTGGTAATGTCACTTACTTAAGGGCTTTATCACGTTTTCAATCAGACAGTCAATTATGTTCCTTACATGATATATGCGAAAAAGATATGACTGACTGGGCAGAAGATTTTCCCGCAGTAGGTTGCCATTACTTTCTGTGGTAGATTGGTTACTATTCACTTATGCACAAATACCCTTGGGAAAGGTATTAATCCGTCACTCACCTCTAGTTATGGGATAAATAACAGGGCAGATTGGGTTCTATAGCCTTGGCTGGCAAGCAGTCTACCTCAGAAAGGAATGGCATCCTCTTGCGGAATAAACTTCTGTCCAATCGGTCATTTTTCTTTCGAAACATGATCGCCTAAAGTGCGTATCAGATATGGCACTTAACTGACTGACGGAATTCTTAGCGAATGTTTGAAACGATATGTTGTCAACACTTCAAAAGAGGACCGTGGAAAATACCATTTAAATATCTGCTATGGTCCAATGTCTCGAACTTTTAGATTAACAATTCACATATCAATTAAGTGCAATACGTGATACACGCTTTGGGCGATCATGTCTCGAAAGAGACATGACTGACTGGACAGAAGATTATCACGCAGTAGGTGGCCATTGCTTTCTGCGGTAGACTGGTTGTCAGCCAAGGACATAGAACCCAATCTGTTCTGTTATTTTGACTCATAGCTAGAGGGGGAAGATATATATTATATTATTAAGTAGTAATAAATGGGGGATCAGTTTATTACTTTATAACAATAGAAAACTGATCCCCAACTTTATGACCAGTAGAAGCCTTAGTCATGATTCCAACTATTATATTCAGTTAGTTAAGTGCCATACGTGATACACGCTTTGGGCGATCATGTCTTGAAAGTGACATGACTGACTGGGCAGAAGATTATCACGCAGTAGGTTGCCATTGCTTTCTGCGGTAGACTGGTTGCCAGCCAAGGCTATAGAACCTATTCTGTCCTATTATTTAACCCATAACTGGAGGGAAGAGACGGATTAATACCTTTCCCAAGGGTATTTCTGCGTAAATGAATGCGAGGAATTCAACTGGAATTCACATATACTAAGTTTAATTTCGAATTGAAAACATTTTTTATATTTTCGGTTAAAAAATGAAATTTTAAAGAAATTTTTCATCTATTTTTTAATTTTTTAATTTTGTTTTGAAAACTCTATCAATATTTCGTTTCCCCGCTCGAAACTCTATGCGCCAAGGGTTGATAAAATTCCATGCAAGCGCTATTAATACCTTTTTTAACCGATGCAGTTCCTTTATTCTTTAAACTTTAATGCATGTCTTCAAGGAATGCCTCTTCTATACAAACTGTTTTGATATCCCTTTTGCCAAGAATGAACTTCCACAATCCAAACGAAATGTCTTTTTCGGGGAACATTGTTTCGCTCGAAACAAACTTTAATATACGTGATTGATCTTTCATGGCAGCACTTGGAAGTTTTGAATAATTCGAGAACCAATTTGTCTCCTTGGTTTACCGCGGCAAACAGCCAGAGGGAACCATACTGCGCATGCGCAGAATGAAACTCTCTAGTGGAGTCTCTCAAAATGTATTAAACTTATTAATTATGGGATCGTCACATTCGAAATAACGTGTTTTGAATGAAAATTACGTCCCCCAAATCTCAGGTTATACAATCCAGTTATGACTCTCTCTGCGATATAGGATCCGCTGTAAATTACAAACCAGGTTTCAGGTCATGGTTGAGATTAAAGAGAACGCAACGATACAGTTGGTGTAAATCAAGAAAGAAGACGTTTATAGACTAAAATGTAGCAAAGAGTCCTGCATTAGCAATTTTGGTTGTTAAATTGATTGATTTGGATTATCAACCCATTCAGTTTATTTAAAGCCAGATTTTTTATTTTAAGTTTTTTTGTTTTAAATAGTACTAGTTTAGGGAGAGAACTTTTACTGATTTATCCATAGCTGTGGGAGAAGAAGTAGATTCATACATTTCCCAATTGTATTTGCGAGTAAGTGAATATAAAGAAACCAACAGGAATTGGAACTCGGTTCTCGGATTAACAATTCCAAGCCATTATCCTTTACACCACCCACACATACAAGCTTATAGCACCTGGTATTTTCAACCGGTCACCCATCTAAGACTGACAAAGCTCGACGTTACTTAAATTCAGTAAACATACGTATAAGCAGCAGAAGTCGTAAGGGGAGTTCGCCAAATTCGTTTAGAAATTACTGAGCTGTCAGCTATAATAATAACAATAATTAAAAAATTGCTTCGAACGAATGAAGCCAGTAGGTCTGAGCGAGGGCCATCCTTTTTCGAACCACTAGAGCTAGCTGAAGAATCACATATAAAAAAAACAACAACATCACTTTAAAAATGTCAAAACAAAACGAAATAAAACGGATAACACATGAACCTCAAAGAGATAATCGACATGGTGAAATATCAACCGACTTCAAACAGAAGGTTAAGAAGTAAGCCAAATTGAACACTGGAAAAAGCGATAAGAGTCACTGGTCATGGGAAATATCAGTCAGTTACGTGCCGTACGTGATACACGCTTGGGCGATCATGTTTCGAAAAAGACATGACTGACTGGGCAGAAGATTATCCCGCAGCAGGTTGCCATTAATTTCTTTGGTAGACTGGTTGCTAACCAAGGATATAGAACCCAAACTGTCCTGCTATTCAATCCTTTAATCTAGATCAGTCAATTAAGTGCCATACATGATACACGCTTTGGACGAGCATGTCTCGAAAGAGACATGACTGACTGGGTAGAAGATTATCCCTCAGTAGGTTGCCATTACTTTCTCCTGTTATTTAGCCCATAACTGGAGGGAAGAGACGGATTAATACCTTTCTTAAGATTTTTTTGCCCGTAAGTGAATGCAACGAATTCAACTGGAATTCGATCTCGGCTCCCTGAATTTTTGTTCCGAAATCTATATTTCTGAAAAAATGTTTAAATTTATAAATTTTAATCGGAAGTGACACTGGCTACTCGGTAAATAAACACCGAATGTTTCTTCATAAGGAAACAGCTAAAATTGCTGTTATGATAATGAGGAAGGAAGGCTTGGAAAACCTGATACTCACGAGATAGATTAAGAGAAAGGAGGACAGAAAAAACAGAGCGTTACGTACTTGATGGGCTTCAGTAAATGAATTGCAGGACAGGGTTTGGGAGAAATATCAAAAAAAAAAAATTTACTAATACCTACATAATAGAGGAAGATGTGGAGGGCCATGATCACTTACGTCCTGAAGAGACACAGCACATAATTTTTTTTTATTATTAATATGATGGCTGGATATTTGTCGGACATGCATCATTTAATTTCTTTGTCGTCCAATAATGTTTATCAAGCCAATGTAGAAGAAAGCCACAACCTTGTGTCTATTAAGTTACTGGCAACACATCCATTGTAGTCATGCGACAGAGTAGAATAAATTTAAATGTTAATATGTTGTTTCTTTCGCTTCGTCCGTCTTTTTCTTAAATCCCTGTCACTTAAGACGTAAAGGCATACCATGCATGCATTTTAACGCCATCATTAAACGCTCAAATTCTTTTCGATTCTTGATGTTAATTAATGCGTTCAGTTCTCCTCTTTTCCATGCCTAGCTACTACGGATAAATCCCAGAAGCAATCGATCAGATTACAATCGGTATCGATCCAAACTCCATGCCTAGATATCCGTCTGGCGTCACACTTGTCCGCTGTCAGTTCAAGACTGTGACCAAATCTTAGGAAATTATATTACGTGAAATTAGATTATAAATTTTCAGGCCGGCCGTTCAAATCGCCTGTGACGGCAGAAAGATTTAACAAACTGTCGGATCTTTATACCAAAGTAACGTTAATTTAGATTCGTTTAATCATTCTTCTGTCGAGCTTAATGCTCCACATGCTGATTATCAATTGGGAGACAAATGTATCAACCAAATCAAAGTTCTTTTCATCCATTTCCTTGTGAATCGCAGTTCATTTAATTAAGACTTTTATATACAGGATTTGAGAGGATGTGGTGCAGTGGATATCGACACGGAACGACAAATCGGGGAGCCGAGTTCAAATTCCAGTTGAATTCCTTGCATTCACTTGCACACAAATACCCTTGAGAAAGCTATTAATCCGTCTCTTCCCCCCAGTTATGATTTAAATAATAGGACAGATTGGTTTCTATAGCATCGGCTGGCAATCAGTCTACCACATAAAGCAATGGCTACCTACTGAGGGATAATCTTCTACCCAGTCAGTCATTACTCCTTCGAAAGCAATGGCAACCTACTGAGGGATAATCTTCTATCCAGTCAGTCATGACTCCTTCGACCACGTGTATCACGTATGGCACTTAACTGACTGACTAAATATAATAGTGAAGAAAAATAATTAAAATTTGTATTGGGCATTAAATGGGGGATCGGTTTTATATTGTTATGAAGTAATAAACTGATTCCCCTATAATACTTAATACAATAATGTAATATACTCTATTTCTTCCCCATCTAGGTATGAATCAAAATAACAGCACAGACTGGGTTCTTATAGCCTTGGTTGGCAAAATAAAAGTGGAACGGAGACTTGGAAAATTATCTGAAAGATGAAAAGGGCGTTTATAGCATTGATAAGCCGTCGTTACTGTTGGTATTTTTCATTTAATAGCTCCCTTGGCGCTAGTGGTAATGTCACTTACTTAAGGGCTTTATCACGTTTTCAATCAAACAATCAATTAAGTTCCTTACATGATATATGTGAAAAAGATATGACTGACTGGGCAGAAGATTTTCCCGCAGTAGGTTAACATTATTTTCTGTGGTAGATTGGTTACTATTCACTTACGCACAAATACCCTTGGGAAAGGTATTAATCAGACTCTTACCTCTAGTTATTGGTTAAATAACAGGACAGATAGGGTTCTATAGCCTTGGCTGGCAAGCAGCCTACCACATAATGCAATGGCAAACTACTGAGGAATAATCATGACTCTTTCTCCATGCGTGTATCACGTATGGAACTTAACTGACTGCCTGAATATAACAGTGAAGAAAAATAATAAAAAATTGTATTGAGCATAAAATGGGGGATCGGTTTTATATTGTTATGAAGTAATAAACTAATACCCACTAATACTTAATATAATAATGTAATATACTCTATTTCTTCCCCATCTAGATATGAATCAAAATAACAGGACAGATTGGTTTCTATAGCCTTGGTCGGCAACCAGTCTACCGCAGAAAGCAATGGCAACCTACTGAGGGATAATCTTCTACCCAGTCAGTCATTTCTCTTTCAGGACATGATCGCCCAAAGCGTGCATCACGTATGGCATTTAACTAACTGAATATAATAGTTGGAAAGTAATTAAAAATTGTACTGAGCATAAAGTGGGGGATCGGTTTTCAATTGTTATGAAGTAATAAACTGATCCCCCACTAATTACACATAAAATAATCCGTCTCTTCCCTCCAGTTATTGGATAAATAACAGGACAGATTGGGTTCTATAGCCTTGGTCGGCAACCAGTCTAACGCAGAAAGCAATGGAAACCTACTGTGGGATAATATTCTGCCCAGTCAGTCATGTCTCTTTCGAGACATGATCGCCCAAGCGTGTATCACGTATTGCATTTAAGTGACTGACTAAATATAATAGTGGGAAATATAATTAAAACTTCTACTGGGCATAAAGTGGGGGATCGATTTTCTATTGTCATGAAGTAAAAAATGATCCCCCACTAATTACTATTTAATAATATAATACATCACTTCCCCCTTTAGCTACGAGTCAAATAACAGTACAGATTGGGTTCTATAGCCTTGGTCGGCAACCATTCTACTGCAGAAAGCAATGGCAACCTACTGTGGGATAATATTCTGCCCGCCCAGTCAGTCATGTCTCTTTCGAGACATGATCGCCCAAGCGTGTTTTACGTATAGCACTTACCTGACTGATATACGAGCAATAAGGAGAATAACTCTGGAGTGAGGCTTGCCTGAAGGTCGCTAAAGACGGCTCTCCCTGAGTTCAATCCTTCGCTAATGCGTTAAATTTCGATCAGGTCCTGGAGTAAATATACGAATTTAAAATTTTCCCGTGATAACACTAGCACGATCTGGATACAGGAGAAGAGATATACTGTGAAACACGTAATAATAGCTATAGATTAGATATTTTAAACTTGCTTTACCTGTGCGGTCTTGCTCCCCGTAACCGTTATGTATGGCCTAGTCTAATTCGAATCCCAACGTTCCCAGAATCCCTGGATTTAGACTTATTTTGTTATATGAGCTGTGATACAGCGAAAAAGATCTGTCTTCGTATGACTATACTTCGCTCTCACACCCTGATTGAGCACTCTGGAGGAATGGTAGATTTTGAAAAAACAATATCTACTCTAGCATCTACGCATCGTTCATTCGCTCATTAATTAAAACACTCTTAGGTACTGGCGTATGTGTTAATGATATATCACACGCTAAAATCTGCTTCATTCTCCCGAGCGCCCATAGCTCAGAGGTAGAATCGCCGACTGATGTTAATTCGGTCGGTTTTCAATCCTGGCTAAAAGCAATCGAATTGACATTCGTACCGATGAGCTGTGATACAGCGAAACAAATCTGTCTGCGAATGACTATATATATATATATATATATATATATATATCACCTTTCTGATCAGAGTAAAATTAAATAACATTTCTTAGAAAAACATAGCCATGTAGGTAATATCAGAAAGATTTTAGTCAGCCATATAACAATACTCACTCATACACACAGTAAAAAGAACCTTCAGATATTGGAGGCCATCTACATTAAATCCAAACCCACACTTAACAAAATCCCGTTAAAATCTGGTCATAACACATTACATTGCATTTAAATATATAGTTCTGTTAACATTTCGAGCTCAAATTTACGAACTGCGTTTGCTATTTTTAGTAACTGTTATCGTTGCTTAGCAAAGTTTTATGTCAACACAAATAAAATCATCTTTGATATTGGATGATTTTATGTTAAAATCCTTGTAACCTCTCTGAAGATGGCTCCTGTGAAAGTTTAGAGCCAACTTAATAAAAATTATACAAATGTTGGGGAATTTTTGTTTTTATTTTCACCTAAAATTAAAACCATAATACGATGTTTAAAACATTCATTGTCTCTTATATATATATATATATATATATATATATATATATATATATATATATATATATATAGTCATCCGCAGGTAGATAAAACTTTGAAAATTACATGTGTCGGAGAATCCTTATGGCGAAATAAATTCGCTTCATCAGCGATCTTTTTTTAATGAAAAAATTCAAAATATTTCATGCACCCTTCCCTTTTATTCTTGTGTTAGATGTTAACGTAAATTAATTTGATCTCAGCAATAGTCAGACCTTATTTTATCTTTTAACATTTAGTAAAGCCGAATTATGTGTCATGTTTATATTTTTCTATTTCTCCTTTTTCGTTTTTTCGTTTTTTCCTTTTCTTTCCTTTTCTCTTTTCTTTTCCCTTTTTCTTTTTTGCGTATCTAATCTTTTGTCCACCCTCTCTAGGCTAACTGTTGTCACGTCTGCATATCCAACAAACATTTCTCCCTTTTCTCTTTTTTTCTTTTCCTACCTCCTCTCTCCTATAACTTTTTTCTTATCCCCTTTTTTCTTTTTTCTTTCTCCCTCATTTGCCATTTTCCTTACTCTTCTTCCGTTCCTGGGACACGTTTTTTCTTATATCTGCTCGTGTACATAATTTTTAAATGTCCCTTTCACAGATTAAGTTGAATCATATTCGATAGCCCTCTTAATTTTCATTCTCACATCCCACACACTGGAACAGCGTTTGCACGCCTGCATTCTTATATCCTCTTCTCTCTCCTTTTTTTTTCCACTTAGAAATAAAAAAGAAACGTGGGAGGAGATTCTGTTTCTTTTTCATTTTTTTTCTTTTTTCTTCTTTTTAAGTGAGCTTCTGTATTTTTCCATAATAAAAAAAGAACACTTATGAAGTAAATTTATTTCGCCGAAATAGTCATCCGAGGGATGTAATTTTTGAGATTTTATTTTAAAAAATGTATATATGTGTAAATAAATAATATATGTGTAAATAAATAATATATGTCTGTAAATAAATAATTTTATTTACATTAAACCCTCTGGCCGGATCAGTTTTAATATTTATTTTCAACAAGTAATATTAATAGGATCTCCTATTAGGGAAGAGAGGCTCCCGATCTAGTCGAAGAAAATCCACTAGAGATTTTCTTCTATATGTCGTGATATCTCTCGAATACCCTGACTACCCATATGTAGAATACTTGATATTTTAGTCAGATAAATTCCGTTAGGGACGAACTCAAAAAACTCAATCTTAAATTAATTTATTTAATTTAACGGAGGAATATAATTTAGAAAAAATTTAGATATTCTACAATTTCATGGGTAATACGTATTTCGCCGCTGCTGACCTTGCGGCTCGTCAGACCCAAATGATACAACAGTTAATCCTCGAAATATTCCCGAAAATGTAGAATATCTATTTTTTCTAAATCATATATATATATATATATATATATATATATATATATATATATATATATATATCGTTCATTCAGTAATGAATTTGAACACTGTCGGCTACTGGCATGTGTTTACATTGTATATAACACGCTAAAGTATGCCTTCTTTCACCAAGTATTCATATATATATATATATATATATAGTTGGTATATTATTCAGGTAAATTCCGATAGAGACGAACTCAAAGGAACCCAATGTTAAATTCATTTATTTAATTTAACAGAGTAATATAATTTAGAAAAAAATTTAGCTATTCTACAATTTCATTAGTAATACGTATTTCGCCTGACCTTGCGGCTCGTCAGACCATACAACAGTTAATCTTCAAAATATTCACGAATATAATAATCGTGCTATATCAGTGGCTAATCGACTTAACGCACCCTAAATATTAGGAACTTGGTAATCTTCAACAGAAAGCTGACTTCTTAGTATTCGGTAAACTTCCGACTACTAACTGCCTTGTAGTTCTACTGAACTCCAATAGAACTTTCTAGAACGTCTAAGAACTCCTGTGAACTTCCCAAGAACTTCATATAGGAGGGAGAGTCCATTATCTGATGAATAAGTATTTCACCATAACAACTACCGAAAAATATCAAAACACTATTTTCACAGAGCTGGAACCCTAACAGATTCTACCACCTCGGGTCAGGGTGGACTTTGGAACAGCAGCTATCAAGAGCTGGTTCCATGCTCTTCAGAACCTCCAATTGATAGATCAGAGGCCTTGTTGTCGGATGCAGTTTATAACCACTCCCAGGGTCCAATTGATTTTAATCAATTCATCTCAGGCAAATTTTTAATGCCGCTCAGACGCAAAGGTTACTGGGAGAGAAAGCGAAAGAGAACACTTTATAAAGAAAGGGTAATCCACTCCTAAGCAGAAAACAAGGAATAAATCTCTACTCCTGTTCAAAATACTGGTGAAGGATGTTTTTAATAATCACTTCACCCCAAGCAAAGCAGTACCGCCTCTAGTGAGCAGGTGGTTAGAGTGAGAGAAAAACAAAGTACAGGGGATACCGAAGGTAAGATAAGAAGTGGGTGGTAATTCAGTTGGTAGAAAATGGTAAATTTGACGCTGCATTTAAACTTTTGGAGATTATTGCTATAAAGGAATCAAGCAAACGATAAGGAGTTTCACAAACTGAAAGTGGGAGAAAAGAAACAATTAGAGTAGAACAGGCGGTTGCATTTAATTATTTCAATGGTAAAAGGGTGATACCTCGATGCCAATCTAGTAGCAAAAGTAAATGTGGTCAGTACACCAAAAAAAGCACCTCAGAGCAGTTGCCATGAAAATGCACGTAGAAAAGACAGAGAGAAGCCACATCACGTCGGTGAGAAAATGACTGAAGGCGAGCTTCTAAGTTAAAATCGATTATATGGCAGATTTTCTTTTAGATTTTGTCGAGAACCTCAAGATGAATAGCGGGAACAATCGATCATTTATGGCAACATTATTCAAAGCACGGACGAATAATAGATTTATAAATGTTCAAAATGTATTCTGACAAGAAAGACTTTCTGGTTTGACTCAGTGACCCAACATTCCTAGCAGTAGATGCAGCTACGGATTCGATGTATTGATTCCGCTAGAGATCAAGGAGGCGAAGTGTCATCTATTTTGATGGTAGGCAAGAAAGTTTCTCCGTGGTGGTTAAAGAAGATCAGCTTCGTTTCGGAGGCAGTAAAATTTACAAACTATTTCCTGTCCCATGCAATCACAGATTTATCCCTTTTGAAGGGCTGAAGACAGGTTTGCTTTGTCATCCTTGGTAAATGTCTTATTGAAACTAGAGTAAATGGTGGAAATGTTTGTGAACCATAGTCATGCTCTAGATCAAATTTGTAAGGAAGACAGGCTCCCGATCTAGTATCAGTCTGTCAGTTAAGTGTCATACGTGATACACGCTTTGGGCGATCATGTCTCTTTCGAGACATTACTAATTGGGCAGAAGATTATCCAACAGTAGGTTGCCATTGCTTTCTGCAGTAGACTGATTGCTATCCAAGGCTTTAGAGCCCAGTCTGTCCTATTATTTAATCCATAACTGGAGGGAAGAGACGGATTAATACTTTTCCCAATAGTATTTGTGCTAAGTGAGTGCAAAGAATTCAACCGGAATTCGAACTCGGCACCACGATTTATCGTTCCGAGTCGATATTCACTACACCAATTTTTTTCCATTTTCATAAAGGCTTCCTCATTGCATATGGTGTTTTCTCAGAATTCATTTATATAATCACATTTTGGTTGTCTCACGTCTTCTATTCATCTGTGAGGAGGTTTAAAATCATTCGCTGCCATATTGGAAGACGGATTATATATAGTATATCAGAACTCTTTTCTAATGAAATTTGAAATAAGTTACAGATCCAGCCCTGATTAAAACACTCGCGAACTTTCTTTCTTCACCCAATACAACTCTCGAATTAAAATTCACCCAATACAACTCTCGAATTACAATTCATCTAATAAAACTCACGAATTACAGTTTACCCAATGCAACTCTCGAATTAAAATTCACCCTATACAACTCTCGAATTACAATTCGTCAAATAAAACTCTCGAATTACAGTTTACCCAATGCAACTCTCGAATTAAAATTCACCCTATACAACTCTCGAATTACAATACACTCAATGCAACTCTCGAATTACAATTCACCCAATACAACTCTCGAATTACAATTCACCCAATGAAACTCTCGAATTACAATTCACCTAATAAAACTCTCGAATTACAATTCACCCAATACAACTCTCGAATTACAATTCACCCAATGAAACTCTCGAATTACAATTCACCTAATAAAACTCTCGAATTACAATTCACCCAATACAACTCTCGAATTACAATTCACCCAATACAACTCACGAATTAAAATTCATCCTATACAACTCTCGAATTAAAATTCCTCCTATACAACTCTCGAATTACAATACACCCAGTACAACTCTCGGGAGCCACTCAAGTCAGAGTTAAGGCCAACCCAGAACACGTTTAACTCCGTCAGCCTTAATGAAGAGAAAAACAATCCAGGAAAAATGATGCAGGTATACTATTTGGAGTGAATACACTTTATCTACCCAGAATTCAAAGCAGCAGAAATCCTTGGATCAATATTAATGTGGCGAAGCAATGTGCTCATGCACCAAGATCTCGTCGCTCAGCTGTGATTACTAAAATATCAATTAATGTGAGGACATTACAATGGCTGCTCGGGGACGCATAGCCACTATACCTTCATTGAATTTATCTAGCTAAAAACACTGAATAGAAATGTTAGCATTAAGAAATCACTGATAGTTTATTCGGCAAGCTAAGCATGACAAACGTATGCAGAATTTTTTATCTTGATCAAAGTGTCGTCAAGCACTATCTAAATAAGAAAATTGAAAATACAAAACTGTTTTTGTTTGTCTATTTATTTAATGGAAAGCAGGTATAAAGAAATACTTTAAGAATTTTATAAAATAAAACTGTGTATAGTAAGGTATTCTATCAGTTCGAAAGTTTCTACACTATTTTTTTACTTAATATTAGCATAAAAAATTCGAAATTAAAAAATATAAAAGTGAAAAAATATATAGTTAAAATCTACGTAAGTCTAAAACAAAAAACTCACTTGTTCTCGCAAGCCGGTTGAGTAATATGTTTTTTCTGAGATGAGAATCTCAGAGAACAAAAAATCTTTGTTTATCTGCAAAATTTATTAGATCTTTCGAAAGCACATTAGAAAAATGGACAGCAGCTTAATTTTGTGAGGCTTACAGCCTATCACATTGAATACAACGGTTCTCGCTCGATCACTGAAGTTGAGCCTGGTCAGTACTTAGATGGGTTACCGCTTGGGAATACCAGGTTCTGTAAGCGTTTAGTGACGGATGTGCGTCGTGATGCAAAGGATATCGGCTCGGAAAGAGAGGTCGGTGAGCCGAGTTCGAATTCCAGTTGAATAACCTACATTCACTTAAGCACTGGTACCCTTGGGAAAGGTATTAATCTGTCCCTTCCCTCCAGTTATGTGTTAAATCACAAGGGTAGGACTTGGGGACCCTGCCCTTAAAAACAAATCCCAATGTTTCTTGATACTCGAAAAGAAAAAAGTATTACCAGGCACAAAACTTAAATAAAAAAACAAGGATAAATTGTTGAAAGAAAAAGATATTACCAGCAATAAATAAATAAAATTTATTTGACAATAAATGACCCGCCGAGGTTGATATGCCACCAAACAACCAACTTAATTTTGGGAATCAGAGAGATAAGTTCGGATGTAAGTCGAGTTCATTAGATTCACTTATGGGGGAAGGTGTGAAACCATCTCCTCCACCCGCTGAAATATGGGTAAATAACTGGACAGGCTAGATCATATAGCCTTGGTTGGCAACTAGTCTATGAGTAGTAAAACTTTAAATTCATATCTGGCTGGTTAGGGTTGGTCTCCGTCAGGTCATCTTGCTCTGAAAAAGAACCAAATTCTACTGCAGCTGCAGTAGGTGAGGTTACTCTTCGACTTGTGATCTTGATTAGGGCTCTCCTGAATTTATCTCCGTTGCAAGCCGCCTGCATGCGTATAGAAGAACATGTAGCATAAAGCAAGGATGTATTTTCCCACAAAATTTATTCAACAGCGAAGAGACCCTAAGAGTACCAGAACTAGGATTTATTATTTGTGGAGATAATCTTGATAACAGCCAGATGACACTGGTGATAACAGACATATAAACATGATTACGGGATCTCTATGGCAATGGACAAAAGAATAGATAAGCGGAAAGAAAGGACTAACCGCCAGCTGTAGGAAGTTGTGGAGCACCATCATTGAGCTGACCGGACATAGAAGATTCGGCGCATATGTTAGACTACGAAGATCTCCTAAGCTGGCCAGCATAGAAATGAATACAATATGAGCTCTGGTAAAAATATGAGTACTAAGACATTAGCTTTATAAGCCCCAAAAATTCATACACTGATGTCCTCAAGGACACATGGCACAGTAGATATACGCATTGGTTAGTTCTAATGATCTGACCAAAAAGAGTTGAGAGTTCAATACCCGACTACAGCAGTAGTGAACAAATAACTTACAAAGTTGAGTTAATAGGAAATTACTGCATGGCATGCGAAAGTGGCATTGCACATGGAATGAGAATGATATACCCCAGTGATTGAAATAAAGGGTTCGGTTCAAAATTCCTAGCACCTGAAGATTACCAAAGGGTGCAATGTCTGAAACTTCGTAAATACGACAATAAAAATGAGGACAGCAGTCCGAACAGTGTAAATAATTAGAAATATTTTTATTTAAACATTAAAACACATTTGAAAAGAAAAAGGATTCCCTTAATAAACAGTCATCTATTTTGCAATGTAAGTTAGAATGGAAGCAGGATACACATATTTGGTCCCCATACACAGTCTTGCTGAAGGAAAATACACAGGGTCTGGCAGTATTTTTATCATTGCTTCTGAATGTAACAGATATTAGCTGAGAAGATGGTTTCAAAATTGTTATGGACAAACTGGAACAAGAACACAATGCCATGAATGGTTTTCAAAGATTTTTATTCTTACAGAAGTGTGGCTGCAATTGATATGACTTTTTGGTATGTCACAAGTTTTTGTATCAGAGATTAGGCAAATCTGGAATCAGTTTAGGCCTCTTAAAAGAATAAAAGATTGACCTGTCCTTAAGAAGGCTGATGCTAATGAGGTGTTAAGGGGATTTAAGAAATATTTTAATTTTATTTATTAAACTTTGCCTAGTACTACACATTCATATCACATGTTTCATTTAGTAACCCGCTACCATGAGTGGTTCTTTAGTCTTATATTGGATAAACATTAGGGAAAAAAACATAGATGATAAAATTAAATAACAGGGTAGGACTTGAGGACCCTGCTCTTAAAAATAAATCCCAATGGATCTTGAGACTCGAAAAGAAAAAAGTATTACTGGACACAAAACTTATATAAAAACAACAATAAATTGTTGAAAGAAAAAAGGTATTATCAGCAATAAATAAATCAAAATTTATTTGGCAATAAATGATCACCGAGGTTGATATACCACAAAAACAACCAAACAGCCCTTAATAAACAGCCACCTATTTTGCAATGTATGTTGGAATGGAAGCAGGATATACATATTTGTTCCCTATACACAGACTTGCTGAAGGAAAAAACAGGGTGTGGCAGTATTTTTATCATTGCTTCTGAATATAACAGATATTAGCCGAAAAGATGGTTATAAAATTGTTATGGACAAACTGGAATAAGAACACTGTGCCATGAATGGTTTTCAAAGATTTTTATTCTTACAGAAGTGTGGCTGCAATTGATATAGATGACAATTTTGGTATGTCACAAGTTTTTGTATCAGAGATTAGGCAACTTTGGATTCAGTTTAGGCCATTTTTGTAATAAATGCAGGAAACATATCTTAAGAGAATAAAAAGTTAGCAAGGACCATGTGTGAAAGTCTAACATACATCTATGAAAGACATGTTAAAGAAGGTGTTTAACATTTCGTTGTCTAAATATCAACCCAAGTTTTTGTATCAGAGATTAGGCAAATTTGGATTCAGTTTAGGCCATTTTTGTAATAAATGCAGCAAACATATCTTAAGAGAATAAAAAGTTAGCAAGGACCATGTGTGAAAGTCTAACATACATCTATGAAAGACATGTTAAAGAAGGTGTTTAACATTTCGTTGTCTAAATATCAACCCAAGTTTTTGTATCAGAGATTAGGCAAATTTGGATTCAGTTTAGGCCATTTTTGTAATAAATGCAGCAAACATATCTTAAGAGAATAAAAAGTTAGCAAGGACCATGTGTGAAAGTCTAACATACATCTATGAAAGACATGTTAAAGAAGGTGTTTAACATTTCGTTGTCTAAATATCAACCCAAGTTTTTGTATCAGAGATTAGGCAAATTTGGATTCAGTTTAGGCCATTTTTGTAATAAATGCAGCAAACATATCTTAAGAGAATAAAAAGTTAGCAAGGACCATGTGTGAAAGTCTAACATACATCTATGAAAGACATGTTAAAGAAGGTGTTTAACATTTCGTTGTCTAAATATCAACCCAAGTTTTTGTATCAGAGATTAGGCAAATTTGGATTCAGTTTAGGCCATTTTTGTAATAAATGCAGCAAACATATCTTAAGAGAATAAAAAGTTAGCAAGGACCATGTGTGAAAGTCTAACATACATCTATGAAAGACATGTTAAAGAAGGTGTTTAACATTTCGTTGTCTAAATATCAGCCAATGTTTTTGTATCAGAGTTTAGGCAAATTTGGATTCAGTTTAGGCCATTTTTGTAATAAATGCAGCAAACATATCTTAAGAGAATAAAAAGTTAGCAAGGACCATGTGTGAAAGTCTAACATACATCTATGAAAGACATGTTAAAAAGGTGTTTAACATTTCGTTGTCTAAATATCAACCCAAGTTTTTGTATCAGAGATTAGGCAAATTTGGATTCAGTTTAGGCCATTTTTGTAATAAATGCAGCAAACATATCTTAAGAGAATAAAAATTTAGCAAGGACCATGTGTGAAAGTCTAACATACATCAATGAAAGACATGTTAAAGAAGGTGTTTAACATTTCGTTGTCTAAATATCAACCCAAGTTTTTGTATCAGAGATTAGGCAAATTTGGATTCAGTTTAGGCCATTTTTGTAATAAATGCAGCAAACATAACTTAAGAGAATAAAAAGTTAGCAAGGACCATGTGTGAAAGTCTAACATACATCAATGAAAGACATGTTAAAGAAGGTGTTTAACATTTCGTTGTCTAAATATAAACCCATTCCGGATATTAAAGAGTAAATAAAAATCCTGGATTTTAACAAAGCAAACCTGGCTACTGTTCTTGAAACAGACTTTCAGTCAGTGGTTAACTGAGGCAAGAAATGGCTTGTAAATTTGAATGCCTCTTTAAAAAAATTGCTCTTCTGTAACTACCATTGAAGAAGATCGGAGCATACAACGGCCAAAATGTAGAAAACATGGCAATACATATGAGACAACAGTCTGAACAATGTAAATAATTTAGACGACATCTATGTATCTATCCTATATACATATACGAAAGAATATGATAACAGGACTATAGATTAATTATATCTCGAATTACTATTTGATTAGTAATTAATTAGTATTTGAAAGATTAGCGTTTTAGATAACTTTTTGTCCCGTTATATTATCGGCACACACATACACAGACACTTATACACACGCATACACACACAACACACAAACACACACACAGATACAGACATGACAGAAATGAATAGACACTCACAGAAACCGTTTATTTTTTAAACAAGTAATTTATACAAATGAAGTAATTATAAATGGTTATAAATTTAATAACTAATACTTGGTTGACATCCGCTTTGCTCTTTTTAATGCAAGGGTCTTTCTAAGTTCACGAATATCATCTTGAGGGATTTCTTGCCATGTTTCACGCAATAATATTAAAAGTTCGGGCTTAGAAGATGGCTTTCTGTTATTTTGAGAAGTTTTCGATCTAATATGACCCAACGCTGTTCAATAAGGTTAATATCCGAAGTTTGACTTTGCCATTGAAGTTTATTTATCCGATTTTGTCTCAGCCAATGTTACGTTGCTTGAGCAGTGTGACATGGAGCTCCATCTTCCATAAAGAGGGAGTCAACTTTGCTCATTCTACTACTTGAGAATATTGGAAGGAGCCCTTACTTTCATATTTTTTTTAATCATTTCACCCCGAGCAAGGTGGAAACGCCGCTGATGTGCAGGGGATTACATAAATGTAAAAAGATTAATTAGAAAAGAGTGAGGAGTACAAACTAGTTAGAAAGGAACAATAGAAAGCAGGTGCGATGACAGATACATAGGTGGAGAGAAAGGGAAGGTTATACAGGGGTGGTGAGAGAGCTAGAGTCCACTGGTTAGTAGATGAGTATTGACTTTGCATTTAAATTTCTGAAGGTTGTAGCCGTCAGGAAAGCAAGAATACGGGAGCGAGTTCCACAGGCGGGAAGTGCGAGAGAAGAAGCTGCAGGAGTAGAATTGTCGTCTGCATTTGGCTAACCTGACTGTGAATGGGTGGGACCCAGTTGCCAGTCTGGTTGCACGAGTAAACACCTGTTGTGGAGGCATCAGTGACTTAGAAACATATTTGGCTGCATTGATGTTTCCTTCACACTCCACAAGCTTTGAGTGACCAACACTCCAAATTGCACCCCAGACCATTACTGAAAGGCCCCCATGTTTCACCGTTAGCTACAGTTTTTTAAATCAAACTCTTGACTACAGAGTCTTCATACCCATATTCTTCTATTGTCGGAAAATAATGCGAATCTTGACTCATCAGAGAAAATGACAGTGGTCCAAAAGGTCACAGGTCTCTCCACCATCTCATGAGCCCAATCCTTTCTGCGCTTGATATTGGCTGGACGGAGAAGTGGTTTCCTTCTCGCATCTCTGTCATAGTAGGCGAGCTTGTGAAGATAACTGACAGCTGTTCTGGGACTGACATCAACTTGTGTTGCTATGTCAGAGGCCTTGAAACGTGGATCCTGTTCAATATTTCTTTGGACAAGACGCATTTCTTCGAATTCGGCTTACCGACTTCTCTTTCCGAGCCGATATCCACTGCACCACAACGCACATCCGTCACTAAACGCTTACAGCACCTGGTATTCCCAAGTGGTCACACATCTTAGTACTGACCAGGCTCAACGTTGATTAACTTCGGTGATCGAGCGAGAACCGGTGTATTCAAAGTGATATGGCCGTAAGCCCCCATGTGTGAGTAAACGTGCTATTTTTATAAACAGTATCAATGACGTCTACCGATCTACACACCCAAGAAACTTAATAAAGCTACTATGATCCTCGTCAGAGTGTCACTTTTTGTAAGCAGAGGCGACCGTCTGATCCGGTGTAAATTAAACCGCCCCGTTGTAGTAGGCGCCACAATCCAGCAGAGGATCAATTATTATAATGTCTCTCAAGTGCCCAGTCCGGTAAACGTAACTTACACTGTTTGTAAAATCAGGGCGTGTATTTAAACATTGGTACCCACAAAATAACGTTTGAATAGAGTAGAGTAGAATAGAGTAGAAAATAATGTCGTATAAGAAATCCACTATGTCTTTCTTATTGATAAAAAGTCCTGATAAAAAATATTGCCTCGCGACAAGTATCGAAATCGTATTTGTATTTTTAAATCTAAAACGCAGACATAAGTAAACTGTACATTACCATTAGACTTCAATACAAAGCAAGGTTCATTTACTCTATTTAAAAAATACATACCTCTAATCGGGACATTATGAGTCTATATTTGCAAAATTTATTTTCCTACTAGTAGCTTAAACAAATTTAAATAACTCGGTGAAAATTTAAATAAGAAGACGGAAAATGAGATCCGAAGGAAAATGAGATCCGAAGGTGTACTGGCATGGCCCAGGATGCATTCCAGAAGCAGGGTAGAGTATTGAGAGTCAGAAAGAATTTCACTGGAAGCGAAGAAGAGAGTACTGGATTGTTAAGAGATCTCTGTCTTTCAATATGAGAGTGAATGCTAGACAATCTCATCAAAGATGAAGGAATGACGTGAAGCAACCGAAATGTGGTTCTACAGAAGGATGTTGAGGATACCACTAACAAAACATGTGAGCAACGACGAGGTTTTGGAGAGGATGGACACGAGAAGGAAACTGAAACTTAACATCAAGAAAAGACTGGTGAAGTTTTGGGGACAAGTAATGAGAAAGGAGGGCTTAGAGAACTTGATGCTCACTGGATGGATAGAGGGCAAGAGAGAGACAAGGAAAAGCAACGCATAACATACTTGATGGACTTGAGCAAATGGATGGCGGTGCGGGGATTGTGTGGGATAAAAGGGAAGAGGTATTAAGAGCGACAATAGATAGGGTGACGTGGAGGGCTATAATCGACTGAAGGGAGACGTCACATAGAAGAAGAGTAAAGTATGTACGTTTTAAAATTTAATAAAACTTTTAGTATGATATTTTTTATTATTCTAACTTGATATTTAAATATTACACGTCTTCAAATAGACATCGCTGGTTTTATATTTTTTACGTAGAATATTTGTTGGACAATATCAACAAAGATGAAAGGAAAACTTGAAGCAGCTGAAATGTGGTTCTAAAGAAGCCTACCGGATATAAAGTGGGGGATCAATTCCATATTACAATCAATATATAAACTGACCCTCACTTTGTGGTCACAACAGTTTCTATACATTTATATTCCTGAGATCCGAAAGCACGAGGATGCATTCCAGAAGTTAAGTACACTATTAAGAAACCGGACAATTTCGCTGGAAACAAAGAAGAGATTTCTGGATAGCTATGTGATGGCAGTTCTTCAATATGGCAGTGAATGCTGGATAATATCAACAAAGATGAAGGGAAAACTTGAACCAGCTGAAATATGATTCTAGAGAAGGATGCTGAGGATATCCTGGATCGAGCATGTGAGCAATGATGAGGTGTTGGAAAGAATGAAAACGAAAAGGAAATTAATATTGAGCATCAGGAAGAGACAACTGAAGTTCCTGGGACATGCAATGAGGAAGGAGGGCTTGGAGAATCTGATACTAACAAGTCAGATAGATGGAAAATAAGACAGAGGAAAGCAGCGGATAACATATTTGAAGGGCCTGATTAGGTGAATGACAGAACGGGGTCTGCAAGATGTTACAGGAGAAAGCGTGCAATAAGGGCCACTAGGGATAAGGAAACGTAGAAAGCCATAATAGCCTACGTCCTGAAGAGTCAGGGTACAAAGAAGTAGAAAACCTTCTGTGAAATAACTGTCGATTCTATTCCAAGTGTATTTGTGCGTAAGTGAAAGCAAGGAATTCAACTGGAATTTGAACTCGGCTTCCCCGATTTCTTCTTCCGAGCCGATATCCAGTGCAACACAACACTCATCCTTATTTCAGGAAGAATGTTTTATGTATCATAAAAGTTTCATGTATCAGTGATCTAACAAGTCATAAACGGACAACTTTGAAAACAAACAGAATGCAGATATTGAATATTAATGAGCATCTTTTGTTATTTAATATTGCAGAGCGTAAAAAGCGATGTTACTCACCATTAAACATTAAATTGTTGATGTGTTTTGCGCTAAAAATATTTTTAGTTCCATGTTAGAGAAAGGTAAACGACAAGGATTGACCTACTAAACTCACAGGAAGAGTTTGTCTTTTTGACTTTTTAATTTTTTTTTTTTTTTTTGCTTTGAATAAAAGATTCTGCACAATTCAACTTAACTTTAATCATCACCCGTCTATAGGCATTATTTAAAAAATGACAAGTGTTAAAGAATGTGATGAAAATTCCGACTACGAATTCTTTCCAAAGAAACACTATTTTTGGAAGGTCATATTTTGACGAGGGGTAAAAATCGATAATTTATCTGAACACATCAGAGATACCAGTCTTGACATAGATAGATAGATAGATAGATAGATAGATAGATAGATAGATAGATAGATAGATAGACAGATAGATAGATCTGAACGGTGATATATAGGTAGCTAATCAGAAATGAACAGACCTAGATATGAAATAATAAAGAGATATATAGAATGATATTGAGACAGAGAGAGACAGAGAGAGAGAGAGACAGAACCTGAGGGAGAGGCGGAGAGACAGAAAGAGTGAAATAAATGCAACAAGCAGATAGATAGATAGATAGATAGATAGATAGATAGATAGATAGATAGATAGATAGATAGATAAGAACCTCCAGATAAATGTGAACAGAGATATATAAACAGCTAGCCAGATAAGAATAGAGTTGAATATGAAATAATAAAGAGATGTACAGAATTAACTTGAGAGTGAGAGAGAGGGGGGAGGAGAGATAGAAAAAATGAATTAAATGCGACGAGCAGATAGATAGATAGATAGATAGATAGATAGATAGATAGATAGATAATGAAATGACTAGGGGGAATAGATAGATAGATAGATAGATAGATAGATAGATAGATAGATAGATAGATAGATAGATAAGGAACAAGTAGGAAAGTATGTCTTTATCTAACAAGTTTCACTTTAACAAGCTTCCTCAAAGATTGTTCCTCTTGTAAACCTTTTTAAGGAAGCTTATTAAAGTGAAAGATTAAAGACATTTTTCTTACCTGTTCTTTACTTATTCTATTATTCGGCTATACTTTGACAATGTTTGTCATGGATTCATTTATTTTCCTCATAATAATAGTAGACAGCTTCACACTTCTCCCTCGTCTTTAGAATAAGAATAAAGTTTTTTCTTGTTTAGGATTATGTTTCTGCCCCCGTCTAAATTCTACTTGAAATCTACACTTCTATCGTCTCCGTCTAAACTTTAATATTTATTTCATCATTGGAGTTGTGGTTCCTTCTAAAGGTTTTTCCTTCTCTCTCACTTCTAGTAAACACTTGCATCTTTATGACATCATCGCCTTTTTAAATTGATTCGAATTCAGCAGATATAAAAATATAGAAAGGGGCGTAAGACAAGGATGTGTCTTTTCACCGGATCTATTCAACTTGTACAGCGAGACTATTCTGAGGACGCTAGAAGTTATGCCAGGATTCGTCATCGGAGGCCACAATTTAAACGATATAAGGTACGCAGATGATACGGTGCTGATAGAAGACACGGAAAGGAAACTACAAGAGCTCCCACAGAAGGTAGCTGAAGAGAGTGACAATAAAGGACAACAAATAAAATGCAAGAAAACCGAATGTATGGTCATCAGCAAAAAGGGTATCACATAATGCGAAATACAGATGGTGGATACTAAAATCAAGCAGGTACAAAACTTTAAATACCTAGGAAGTGTTCTAACAGAAGACGGAAAGCGTAACACAGAGATACGAAGGCGAACTGATATGGCAAAGACAAAGAAGCTGAGCAGAGTATTAAGAAACAGAAAAATTTAGCTAGAAACAAAGAAGAGAGTACTGGATTGCTATGTAATGTCATTTATTCAATATGGCAGTGAATGTTGGAAAATATCTTCGAAGATGAAGGAAAAACTTGAAGCAACTGAAGGATGCTGCGGATATCATAAACTGAGAATGTGAGCAATGACGAGGTTTTGGAAAAGATGGAGACGAAAAGGAAATTAATTCTGAGTATAAGGAAGAGACAGCTGAAGTTCTTCGGACATGCAATGAGGAAGGAGGTCTTGGAGAACCTGATACTAACAGGCCAGATAGAGGAAAAAGAGACAGGAGAAAGTAGCGGATAAAATATTTGAAGGACCTTATCAGGTGGATGACGAAACGGGGATTGCGTGGTGTAACAGGAGAAAGCGTCGTAAGAGCTCACCAGGTATAGGGAGATGTAGAAAGCTGTGATCACTTATGTCCTGAAAGAACAGGGCACATGGAAGAAGAAGTTAACTCAACTTTCTCATAGACGAAACGTGGCTTCTCTCTGACATTTTTACAAATATTTTCATGGCATTTGATCTGACGAGCTTTTACCCTAGTACTCCGAGTATATTGAAAGTGGCCATCTAAGTCTTATATAATGAAAATCTTTTATCGTTGAAATAGTTAAAGAAAAATAACCACCTCTTCTGCACCAACAGTTTCTTTTCTCACACATCCCGCCAGTGTAATTCCCTTTCATTTATTTGCTTCCCTGATAGATACAATCTCTAAATTTTAAATGCAGTGTTAATTGCCATCTTTTATTTTCTTGAATCCCGTAGTTTTTCTTTCCTTTCTCAAATACCCTCTATACCTAGTCTTTTCTCTCCCTCTACAGCCCTACGCAGTAGTAGCGGTTCCACATCCACCTTTCTTGGGTGAAATGATAAATATATATATATATATATATATATATATATATATATATATAATTGTTATTATTGGAAGCAAAATAACACACACACACTCACACACACACACACACATATATATATATATATATATATACATGTTAACACGCATCCATTTTTATTTTCATTTAGTTCATTCAATTTCCTTTTTATTAATTATTTCTCGCTATATTCTAGGAGGTGCTGCAAAGTCCTTGGTCTGCGCAGGAAGTGTTTAGCACGAACCATTTTTCGGACATGGATGAATCTATTTCCTAAAAATGGTTCGTGCGTAACACTTCCTGCAAAGTCCAAGTATTTTCAGCACCTGAAATAATATAGATAGATAGATAGATAGATAGATAGATAATGAACATATAGCAATAGATAGATAGATAGATAGATAGATAGATAGATAGATAGATAGATAGATAGATAGATAATGAACATATTGCAATAGATAGATAGATAGATAGATAGATAGATAGATAGATAGATAGAAAGATAATGAACATATAACAATAGATAGATAGATAGATAGATAGATAGATAGATAGATAGATAGATAGATAGATAGATAATGAACATATAGCGATAGATAGATAAATAGATAGATAGATAGATAGATAGATAGATAATGAACATATAGCAATAGATAGATAGATAGATAGATAGATAGATAATGAACCTATTGCAATAGATAGATAGATAGATAGATAGATAGATAGATAGATAGATAGATAGATAGAATAGAACATATAGCAATAGATAGATAGATAGATAGATAGATAGATAGATAGATAGATAGATAGATAGATAGATAGATAGATAGATAATGAACATATAGCAATAGATAGATAGATAGATAGATAATGAACATATTGCAATAGATAGATAGCTAGCTAGCTAGCTAGCTAGATAGATAGATAGATAAGAATAATGAACATATAACAATAGATAGATAGATAGATAGATAGATAGATAGATAGATAGATAGATAGATAATGAACATATAGCAATAGATAGATAGATAGATAGATAGATAATGAACATATAGCAATAGATAGATAGATAGATAGATAGATAGATAGATAGATAGATAGAATAATGAACATATAGCATAGATAGATAGATAGATAGATAGATAGATAGATAGATAGATAATGAACATATTGCAATAGATAGATAGATAGATAGATAGATAGATAGATAGATAGATAGATAAGAACATATAGAATAGATAGATAGATAGATAGATAGATAGATAGATAGATATATAGATAATGAACATATAGCGATAGATAGATAGATAGATAGATAGATAGATAGATAGATAGATAGATAGATAATGAACATATAGCAATAGATAGATTGATAGATAATGAACATATAGCAATAGATAGATAGATAGATAGATAGATAGATAGATAGATAGATAGATAATGAACATTTTGCAATAGATAGATAGATAGATAGATAGATAGATAGATAGATAATGAACATATAGCAATAGATAGATAGATAGATAGATAGATAGATAGATAATGAACATATAGCATAGATAGATAGATAGATAGATAGATAGATAGATAGATAGATAGATAGATAGATAGATGCATGTATGTATACATACATACATACACACGTACATACAGATACACACTTTTAAACAATGAAATCATCATTGCAAGTTGACTGCCAGTTTCCTTGTCCAAAGTAGCCTTCATACTTGAAGCGTTAAAATGTACTGTTGATTTCCCTTTCTAAAATGTTAATATCTGCACACTCAACCATTACTCACGCCGATATTGAACACAGTTTACCCATAAATATAGCACATCCCTAACCGTATAATATAATGGCGTTCTTTATTAATGGCCTCGTTGTCGTGCAAATCTCGCCCAGAAAAAGAGACACATCTCAAATCTCGTCTGTCCATTTTCAGTGAAGATTTTTACTTTCAGTCTTGGTTTGCGTTAGTTCGCTTCTTTAGTGGTTTGCTTATATTATTTTGAAAAAAAACAACTTTAGCTTATTTAACTAAAGTTAAGTAAAAGTTTTATTTTATTTACTGCTGATTTGCTGTCTCATTTTTGCTTTCATTCCAGAATCAAAAAGTTTTGTAAATAGGTTGTCTTCCTACTTTAACATTTAATTTTAACTTAGCAGTTTTTACTTAATTTAGTATTTTTCTCTTTTATGTTCTTATTCCTAAAAGACACTAATGAACAATTTGTATTTATTTTTCCGCAATTAGAATTTCTGTTTGTAATATTTTCTTAAAACAAGATGATGATTTTTTTTTACCTCGCTTCTTATAGCTAAAAATTTTACTTTAATTTTAGTGGATTTAAAGAAATCCTATTATGATTGAGCATCTCTCTGGCCCTTCGTTAATTTGCACAACCTTTACACCCTACCAAATTATCATAAATAATGCATAAAATGTTCACGGGTCTTACTAATTATTATCACCTATAATAATGCAAGTAAGAGAGTAGTGTGAATTTAAACTGGAAATATATAAATCTGGAAATGTTTACAGAGAAATGTCGAATTGAGAAGCGATTATATAAAAGTGAAGGTCATTGCATTTATTAGCCAAGAGGGTGGAAAATAAAGCCTTTTATATTCCAAAGTTTTTCATTATTTTAACAATATTAATACTTTACATTTTGTGTAATTTACATATGAATGGAATTATTATCGGGGGGGGGGAGTTTTTGATATACAAAAATAAATTCATTATTATTTAATTAGCATATGATTCACGGTGATTTGAAGTCAGTAAATGGGTGTAGTACTGAAGTGTAGGGAGCTGGTTAATGTTTCTTTTGTTTGGCCTTGTGTCTTACTTAACTGAACTCCCTAGAGCTTACAAGTTTTATGTTGAATATTATTCATCAGAAGGGTTTTCAAAAGAAGGTTGGTCGTCGACAGTCGGAATGTGTGGATTAGTGTAGAAGAGCGGACTAATAAAATATACACTTTGAATGTAAAATAGAAATTTATTAAAAGAAGGAATAACAAGAGTTATAGAAATTAATGTTCAATTATAAAACTTAGTAAGAATTTATGAGTAGAGTTCGTATTCAATGATGAGGTTGAAGAATTAAAAGTTCGTACAAACTGTTTGTAGAAGTAATCGTTGAGTTAGACAAGGAGAAAGAGAGTGAGGACAATGTCCTGGTCACTTGAAGATGAGAGTTACATCTTTGATGTGTGTCAGCAATCCGCCTCCTCTGAAATGACCGCTGTGACCAGTTAGAGACCATCCTTAAATATTGAATAGTCACGTGGTGTGGCTCAAAGAAAAGATTTTTTTTTTAGCTGTGGAAAACCCGTCTTTCTGGCGTATTTTGAATTTTCCGATTTGATGACCAATCAGGATTCAGAGTTCCGCTACAGGTCCGTAAAAGGAATTTGATATTAATTTATTTTTGGTTTGCCACTGAATGGAGCCAGATCCGCAAAGACCAGTTTTGGTCATTTGCTTTCTGGATCTCTGAACTGGATCTCTGAATTGCTTTCTGGATCTCTGAATTGGTTTCATTTACTGATAAACTTTAAGTTGTTGAAGAAGACGGGAGTACCTATTCGTTTTAGTTTTTCAGAGGTCTTTATTGAGTTAGAGCTCGCTTTTGTTTTCGTCTAGCAACTGGACGCTAGTTGCAACTTTTGCTTTTTTTGGTGGTCCAGTTTCAGAAAACAACTTGCCAAAACAAGAAAAAGAGGTCCTTGAGCAGCTGCAATGGCGGAGGCCCCTCCCTGGCGAATGGATGAAGTCTTTCGAGGTCGGCGCTTTTCTCATCAGGATCTAATCCGATATTTTGAGCATCAGCTCAAAATGAAGATTAAAACTGATAGAATTCGTTTGATTTCGACGGATTTCAACGTAAAGTAAATGAATGTAGCGAGCTTGGTTCGTGTGAACGGGACTAACCTTGATTTTCTCCTTTAAGTCGACTTTGTGGTGCATTGGATATCGGCTCGGAACGAGAAATCGGGGAGTCGAGTTCGAATTCCAGTCGAATTCATTGCATTCACTTAAGCACAAATACCCTTGGGAAAGGTATTAATCCGTCTCTTCCTTCCAGTTATGGGTTAAATAACAGGACAGATTGGATTCTATAGCTTTAGTCGGCAAACAGTCTACCGCAGAAAGCAATGGCAAACTACTGCGGGATAATCTTCTGCCCAGTCAGTCATGTCTCGAGAGAGACCTGATCGCCCAAGCGTGTATCACGTATGGCACTTAACTGACTGACTGAGTTGCATCGGGTTGGATTACCTTGAATCCCTCCTCTGGTTAAGTTAAATTTCTTGTGTACCTATTTCATGAGAGTATGTGTTGTTCCTGGCCTGTTCCTGGCTCCTTCTTTTGTTATGATCCATGTCAAGATCCCTAACCTCCCCCAGTTTTTTTTATCTCGTTATTTCATCTCGATTGGGTAAGAAGTTTTATTTCCCCAAGCCGTATTTATTTTTTCTCCTTCCCATCTCTCTTAGCAAGAGAGCTTCTTGATTTTGTCTGAAAGTCAGAATACTTCGGCCTTTTTTTTGTGGGTTGGACGGGTTCAACTGACATTAATTTATGTATATTTGTGTATTATTTTAAACTGTTTTGTTTGTATTCTTGGTTTCATTGCTCCTCCCATTTTCATCACATTTCGGGAGAACATTTTTTATATATTTTTCCATGAACATTTTGTTTAAAACAAAAAGAAATTCTTTTAAAAAAATAATGTAGGGATTCTTTTTAGGCTCACTGAAAGGTATTTAAAAATAAATCAGTTCTTGTAAAAATGCATTATTTATTGATCAATTTTTTTTCAGATTATATTATCTTTAATATACATTGTTTATAAAACCAATTAAAAGTTTATCTAATTAAAAAATGGCATAGTGTTATTGCATTTTTGTTTTCATAATTAGGAGCAGATTTTCTAAAAATGGGTTAATTTAGAAGAAAAAACAGTTGATTAGCATTTCTGAATGTATTTAGGCGTAGGATGCTAATTTTGGCTTATTTACTTCCTTTACTGAAAAGTCTTTGAAGAATTTACTACACGATTTATTTTTTTCGGAACTCAATTTCAGCAAAATTTACATGTATTTGAGTGAATTTTTTTTTCCTTTTTTTTTTTGTTGGTAATGAATTTAAGAAAGTTGCGTGTACTTAATTTGAGAAGAAAGAGTTAACTTTCAAATATATGAAAATAAGTGATAATTGTAGATTTACTTAATTTTTTCCGATGAAAGTTAACTTTCAGATATATGAAATATATGAAAATAAGTGATAAATGTAGTTTAATTAACCTTCAAGTCTATTACTGGAATTTTTGCATGTTGTTTTTTCCTTTTTTTTTTTGTACTTAATTTTAGAAGAAAGTTAACTTTCAAATATATGACAATAATTGTAGTTTTACTTAATTATTTCTGACGCAAGTTAACTTTCAAATATTTGAAAATATAGATTTTTTTAAGAAAGTTGAATTTAAGGTTAAGTAAAACTACACTTATCGCTTATTTTCATATATTTGAAAGTTAATTTTCTTAAGAAATTAAGTAACAAAAAAAAGGAAAAAAAACACGCAATATATTTGAAGGTTAATTAAACTACACTTATCTCATTTTTTCATATATTTGAAAGTTAACTTTCTTCTGAAATTAAATACACGCAACTTTCTTCTGCAATTAAGTACAAAAAAACACTCAAATCCACGCAACTTTCTGAAAACTACTGCATATTTTAAAAATTGTCAATGTCATTTTTTCCATTTTTTAACTTTTAACTTCCTTTACAATTGATGTAATTATTGTTTTATTTTCAATGTTAAGTATAAGAAATGCTTTAAAATACTTATTTTTTTCTTTTTGTTATTTATAATTTATAAGAATTTTCATATTTTCATATATTTGAAGGTACAACTACACTTAACAGTTATTTTCATATATTTGAAAGTCAACTTCCTTCTGAAATTAAGTACCAAAAAAAAAAAAAAAAAAAACACGCAAATACACGCAATATATTTAAAGGTTAATTAAACTAAACTTATCACTTATTTTCTTATATTTAAAGTTAACTTTTTCTGAAATTAAGTACCCAAAACAATCGCGTAGTAATTTCTGCAAAGAATTTACAGTAAAGAAAGTAAACAGACCGAGGATTGTGATATGTTTTTTTAATCATATCACCCCGAGCAAGGTGGTAACCCCACTGATGTGCAGGGGGCTGCGTAAGATTGGAAAAGAGAAAACCGGAAACCACATCCTAAACAGGGAACAAGGGATGAGCCTCTTCACCTGTTCAATAGACGTGGGTGGAATGTGAACCGGGCGATAGATAGATCTATCTACTCCAATTGAAAAAAAAAAAAACAAAGTGAGAAGATTGGAAAAGAGAAAGCCGGAAACCACATCCTAAACAAGGAACAAGGGATGAGCCACTTCACCTGTTCAATAGATGTGGGTGGAGTGTGAACCGGGTGATAGTTTAGTCTTTCTACTGCAATTGGGAGAGAAAAAAAAAGAAGAAAAGAGTGAAAAGATTGGAAAAGAGAAAGCCGGAAACCACATCCTAAACAAGGAACAAGGGATGAGCCTCTTCACCTGTTCAATAGACGTGGGTGGAGTGTGAACCGGGCGATAGGCAAGTCTATCTACTCCAATTGGGAAAAAAAGAGAACAGTGAAAAGATTGGAAAAGAGAAAGCCGGAAACCACATCCTAAACAAGGAACAAGGGGTGAGCCTCATTCCTGAGTCCAATATTGGTGATGTGGATTTTCTGCGGATAATTTATTATTGTAGAACTCCCCATGAGCTTATTCAACCGTTAATCTAAAAATTAAGATTTTCCAATAAATTTAAATGGGAAAATCGTTAAATTCTCACGGGACTTTCTACTTATTACACTGAAATTGAAATAGTGTCGAGGCACCAAACCATCATTGTAGTTAATTTGAGGCCACTGAAACTGACCTTACATTTTCTTGAATAACAATTGTTTTTGTATATTTTTGAAAAAAAAAAGCATTTGTAAAATTAAAATCGTAGAAATTTCCCAATTCTTATTTAAAATAACCAATAAATGCCTGTTTATTGAGAAATACTATTTTTTAATAACATTAAGTCTTTAGAAATAACTTGATTGAATAAACCAACACTAAAAATTACTTTCATAAAAATCATTTAATAAATTAGCAGCAGAAATATAACCTTGGCGAACATGGTAATGAATATTCTCTTCTTTGATTGTCTGTAATGTTCTATGTTACTTAAGTCCCTTTTGATACTCCAGCAGTAGTCAAGCATCATCCGTTTGACCCATTGTCCCTGGTAGCATTCTTCAATTGTTTTGATATCCTGATAGAATCGTTTTCCTTGCTCATCATTTACATCACCGCAATTATCCGGACATTTATCTAGATGACTGTGTAAAAAATGAACCTTAATACACTGCGTATTACTGATATAGTGTATTACTAATGAACCTTATCAGTTAATTAATTTTGTCGATAAATTGGAAAATTCAGTAAATCTGTTTCAAAAACTTTTGCTCAAAAACAGTCTTTATTTAAAAAATAATTTATTTCAGGTGACTGACATAAATCGCTCAGCCTACCCGAAAATTGATGGGCTTCTAAGACTTTTAATGACTTTATATCAGCCAAGATCGTACATTGATATCTTTCCAAAAAAAAAAGGAGCTATTTCAGTACAAAAGACCTGTAAAACAATGAAAATCTAATGTCATTTTTGGAATCAACACCATGAAATTTTTTTTTGTAATCATTTCACCCCAAGCAAGGCATTCTATTGCCACTGTTCCGCAGGGGGTTACTTAGGGGAAAGTGATTGGAAAGAGTGGTTAGATATAGGAAATGTCAGAAGGAGGGTGATAGACGGGTAAGGATAGCGAGGATGGGGATTGGGTAGATGGGAATGATGTTTGAGAGAATGGATGCGAGTTAGTGTGTTAGGAGGTGTCTATTGACCTTACATTTAAACTCCTGGTGATTGTAGCTGTCGGAGAAGCAAGTGTATGGAAGGGAATTCCACAGGCGGGAAGTGCGAGGAAAGAAGCTGTTGGAGTAGAAATTGCAGTTACATCTTATCTGTTTCACAGTAATAGGATGTGACCTAGTAGCTAATCTAGTATCTCGTGCAAATTCATACCTAGGGGGCACCAATGATCTAAGTTCATCGGAGCAGAAGCCATGAAAGTATTTATAGTAGAGGCACAGGGAAGCCACGTCACACCGGTGAGTGAGTGACTGCAGGCGGTCTGCTAAGTCGGTATCGATCACATTACAGATTCTTCGTTGTATTTTGTCAAGAACCCCGAGGAATTAGCTAAAAGATTGTGTTGCCAATGTTATCTATTACACTGTTGTGTTATACGCATAGGCAAGAAGTGTCCATTTAAAGTGTTTATATCGAGTCTCTTAAAAACTTTAATTGGCAAAAGTTTAGAAAGAAATGAGCACTTCTACAAAGGGGAAGGTCATTGCTGTTACAAGCCGAGCAGAGTAGTGAATAAAGATTTTAAGTTATGTACATTAATATGGAATAGTCATAAGCCAGTTTTCTTGATATCGGGAAGTAAACTATTACTTATGATGTTATCATAGCTCGTTCCATCCCATTGGTTTCCAACAAATCACAGTATTAAAATAATAAGCGGGGAAATTTTCATGGGTGTAAGCGTCAAAGTTTAATAATTCAATTTTTCTAGTCTTTCTTACTGCAAATGTTACAAAACATCTATGTAGAAAATTAATTTGAGTAATGTTTTGTTGCCGTTTTAACATCTTCCGAAATTTTTTCCGCCACTGTGGTTTAGTATATATATATATATATATATATATATATGTTCCTTCTTCATTTTAAGAAAACGTTCATTCCGGCAGAAATTTTATGCCAGATGGAGGAAATATTATATATATATATATATATATATATATATATATATCGCATTAAATATGTATATATATATATATATATATATATATATATATATATATCGCATTAAATAAATTGCAAACATTGTGTCTGCTTATTTTTAATAAAATCCGTTCATACTCATGGATAATTTTTCGCGTATTATAATTGAAAGATGTCAGAAATGAGTTGTAAATGTCGACAGGTGTTATTATCGTTCATTTCCCAATGTACCCAAGTACTTTCAATCTCATTCCGAGATCAACTTTACAAGATCATCTGTCAAAATTTTTGACATCTTTCAATTATAATACGCGAAAGATTATTCGTAAGTATCAACGGATTTTATTAAAAAATAATTGAAAGATATCAGAAATGAGCTCTAACGTTGACAGATGTTATTATCTTTCATTTCTTAAGGTAGCCAGGTACTTTCAATCTCTTCCGAAATCATCTTTACGTGATCATCTGTCAACATTTCTGACATATTTCAATTATAATACGCGAAAATTATTAGTAAGTATGAACGTATTTTATTAAAAAATAAACAAACACAATGTTTACAATTTATTTAATGTGACATGTTTAAAGGAAAATTTGCTGCATAAATACACACACACACACACACACACACACACACACATATATATATATTTATATATATATATATATATATATATATAAGTCCTTTCGTCTCAATAAAGCTGATATTGGAACTAGGATGCAAGGAGAAAATTAAACCCAACCCTTTATTGCAATCACTGGGGTATATAAGATGATGACAATATTCCGAATAATGTAAATTCTGTAAATACTACCTCATCTCAGAAATATAGACAAATAGAATGATCTATTATTAAAGGTCGTACAAATGGCAACGAAGATAAGGACAATAGTCCGAATAATGTAAATACTGTAAATACTACCTCATCTCAGAAATATAGACAAATAGAATGATCTATTATTAAACGTCGTACAAATGGCAACAAAGATGAGGACAATAGTCCGAATAATGTAAATACTGTAAATACTACCTCATCTCAGAAATATAGATAAATAGAATGATCTATTATTAAACGTCGTACAAATGGCAACAAAGATGAGGACAATAGTCCGAATAATGTAAATACTGTAAATACTACCTCATCTCAGAAATATAGAGAAATAGAATGATCTATTATTAAACGACGTACAAATGGCAACAAAGATGAGGACAATAGTCCGAATAATGTAAATACTGTAAATACTACCTCATCTCAGATATATATATAGAAATAGAATGATCTATTATTAAACGACGTACAAATGGCAACAAAGATGAGGGGAATAGTCCGAATAATGTAAATACTGTAAATACAACCTCATCTCAGAAATATAGAGAAATAGAATGATCTATTATTAAACGACGTACAAATGGCAACAAAGATGAGGGGAATAGTCCGAATAATGTAAATACTGTAAATACAACCTCATCTCAGAAATATAGAGAAATAGAATGATCTATTATTAAACGACGTACAAATGGCAACAAAGATGAGGAGAATAGTCCGAATAATGTAAATACTTTAAATACTACCTCATCTCAGAAATATAGAGAAATAGAATGATCTATTATTAAACGACGTACAAATGGCAACAAAGATGAGGGGAATAGTCCGAATAATGTAAATACTGTAAATACAAGCTCATCTCAGAAATATAGAGAAATAGAATGATCTATTATTAAACGACGTACAAATGGCAACAAAAATGAGGAGAATAGTCCGAATAATGTAAATACTGTAAATACTACCTCATCTCAGAAATATAGAGAAATAGAATGATCTATTATTAAACGACGTACAAATGGCAACAAAGATGAGGGGAATAGTCCGAATAATGTAAATACTGTAAATACTACCTCATCTCAGAAATATAGAGAAATAGAATGATCTATTATTAAACCACGTACAAATGGCAACAAAGATGAGGAGAATAGTCCGAATAATGTAAATACTGTAAATACTACCTCATCTCAGAAATATAGATAAATAGAATGATCTATTATTAAACGACGTACAAATGGCAACAAAGATGAGGGGAATAGTCCGAATAATGTAAATACTGTAAATACAAGCTCATCTCAGAAATATAGATAAATAGAATGATCTATTATTAAACGACGTACAAATGGCAACAAAGATGAGGGGAATAGTCCGAATAATGTAAATACTGTAAATACAAGCTCATCTCAGAAATATAGAGAAATAGAATGATCTATTATTAAACGACGTACAAATGGCAACAAAGATGAGGGGAATAGTCCGAATAATGTAAATACTGTAAATACAACCTCATCTCAGAAATATAGAGAAATAGAATGATCTATTATTAAACGACGTACAAATGGCAACAAAGATGAGGAGAATAGTCCGAATATTGTAAATACTGTAAATACTACCTCATCTCAGAAATATAGAGAAATAGAATGATCTATTATTAAACGACGTACAAATGGCAACAAAGATGAGGGGAATAGTCCGAATAATGTAAATACTGTAAATACAAGCTCATCTCAGAAATATAGAGAAATAGAATGATCTATTATTAAACGACGTACAAATGGCAACAAAGATGAGGAGAATAGTCCGAATAATGTAAATACTGTAAATACTACCTCATCTCAGAAATATAGACAAATAGAATGATCTATTATTAAACGACGTACAAATGGCAACAAAAATGAGGACAATAGTCCGAATATTGTAAATACTACCTCATCTTAGAAATATAGACAAATAGAATGAATTATTAATAAGCGTCGTACAAATGGCAACAAAGATGAGGACAATAGTCCGAATAATGTAAATACTGTAAATACAATCTCATCTCAGAATCATAGACTATGTTCTGCGCAAATGTAAGCTAAGGTATCATATTTTGCACCTACGATGCTCTACTCTTCATAATGATATATTTCCGTTTGATTTTCAGACTTGTGATTGCAAAAAAGGAGGCCTTGTGAATTCTATAATAAATCGTGATGTGTTTTTCCGGGTATTCACATTTACTCCCGCTTTTCCAGTCACTTTTCGATCAGTCTTTTACTGATAAGGCTCTAATCCTTGATAGAAATGACAAATTTCAAATCGGATCTCATCGGCAGGCGTTCAATCAACCGATACTTTGAACCGGTGCATTATCGATCTGATCTGAGGGTTCAATAGAAAATTGCGGATCACGTGCGAGGGGTCTGCAACAAATTATTAATCACAGATCCGACCTTAGCTTCTGAATTTTTTTTTCTAGCTTTTATGTTATCTGTGCATATACTTGATGACATATTGAGAGGTCGCTCAGTGCTGACACCTCTCCAAATTCCGCATATAGTCATACGTATAAAAGATGTGTATGTGTGAAAGTAATATCCATTATATACAGGTGCGCGCATACTTGTAATCGTGTTTATCAATGACAACAGGTAGTGAAACACACACACACATACGTACATGAGTTGAATATATGGATCAGAATCAGACAACATGATGGAATAAAGAAAAACAACAAATAAGAAACGTATCTCAATTTGTGATGCATTGGATATCGGCTAGGAACGAGAAATCGGGGAGCCGATTTCGAATTCTAGCTGAATTCATTTCATTCACTTAAGCGGAAATACCCTTGGAAAAGGTATTAGTCCGTTTATTCCTTCCATTTATAGGTTAAATAGCAGGACAGGTTGGGTTCTATAGCCTTGGTCGGCAACCAGTATACCGCAGAAAGTAATAGCAACCTACTGCGGGATAATCTTCTGCCCAGTCAGTCATGTTTCTTTCGAGACATGATCGCCCAATACGTTTATAACTTATGGCACATAACTGACTGACAATATAATAGTTAAAAACATGATTAAGGCTTCTATTGGCCATAACGTGAGGGATCAGTTTTCTATTCTTATGAAGTAATAAACTGATCCCCCACAAATTACTACTTAATAATATAATGCATATCTTCCTCCACTAGCTATGAGTCAAAATAACATGACAGATTGGGTTCTGTAGCCTTGGTCGGCAACCAGTCTACTACAGAAAGCAATGGCAACCTACTGCGGGATAATCTTCTGCCCAGTCAGTCATGTCTCTTTCGAGACATGATCGCCCAGGCGTGTATCACGCATGGCACTTATCTGACTGATCTCAATTTAACATGTTTCAATTTTATCAAATCTTCTTCAGACACCGACCGAAAAATGAAAAAAACAAAGAGACAGTATTCTGGTATGTTGTGATTTGGGGTTAGTTCTTATTTGTCAGAGATCTGACACGTGTATTATTTTGGATGGTAAAATATATAATAGTGTAAGTGTATGTGTTATGGGGCCCTCCTACGAGGAATGGACTCTTCCTCTTATGCGAAGCTACTTTGGCCAAGTTATCAGCAGCCATTACAGCTCCATGCCACGTGTTGTTCTTTGAATGGGAATTTACCTAGCAGGCCGACTCGCTTTGATATTTGGGAAAAGCAAGAATTGAAGAATGAATCTTAATTCAAATTTCCTGTGTTAAACTGTGAGGTATTTTCCGTTTGTTTTTTTTTTTTTTTTTTGTTTTTATATATATCTATGTTTCTGTTCTCCCCCCCCCTTTTTGGAGTTCATGCTTCATTTAGGAGGAAAAAAAAAAAGTTTGAAATTTATATTTATTCTGTTATGCGAAGCTACTTTGGCCAAGTTATCAGCAGCCATTACAGCTCCATGCCACGTGTTGTTCTTTGAATGGGAATTTACCTAGCAGGCCGACTCGCTTTGATATTTGGAAAAGCAAGAATTGAAGAATGAATCTTAATTCAAATTTCCTGTGTTAAACTGTGAGGTATTTTCCGTTTGTTTTTTTTTTTTTTGTTTATATATATCTATGTTTTTGTTCTCCCCCCCCTTTTTGGAGTTCATGCTTCATTTAGGAGAAAAAAAAAGTTTGAAATTTATATTTATTCTGTTATGCAGAAGCTACTTTGGCCAAGTTATCAGCAGCCATTACAGCTCCATGCCACGTGTTGTTCTTTGAATGGGGAATTTACCCTTGAGCCGACTCGCTTTGATATTTGGGAAAAGCAAGAATTGAAGAATGAATCTTAATTCAAATTTCCTGTGTTAAACTGTGAGGTATTTTCCCGTTTGTTTTTTTTTTTTTTTTTTTTTTTGTTTTTATATATATCTATATTTTTGTTCTCCCCCCTTTTTGGAGTTCATGCTTCATTTAGGAGGAAAAAAAAAAAGTTTGAAATTTATATTTATTCTGTTATGCGAAGCTACTTTGGCCAAGTTATCAGCAGCCATTACAGCTCCATGCCACGTGTTGTTCTTTGAATGGGAATTTACCTAAGGCCGACTCGCTTTGATATTTGGGAAAAGCAAGAATTGAAGAATGAATCTTAATTCAAATTTCCTGTGTTAAACTGTGAGGTATTTTCCGTTTGTTTTTTTTTTTTTTTTTGTTTTTATATATATCTATGTTTTGTTCTCCCCCCCCCCCTTTTTGGAGTTCATGCTTCATTTAGGAGGAAAAAAAAAGTTTGAAATTTATATTTATTCTGTTATGCGAAGCTACTTTGGCCAAGTTATCAGCAGCCATTACATCCATGCCACGTGTTGTTCTTTGAATGGGAATTTACCTAGCAGGCCGACTCGCTTTGATATTTGGGAAAAGCAAAAATTGAAAGAATGAATCTTAATTCCAAATTTCTATTTAAACTGTGAAATTATTTTCCGTTTGTTTTTTTTTTTTTGTTTTTATATATATCTATGTTTTGTTCTCCCCCCCCTTTTTGGAGTTCATGCTTCATTTAGGAGGAAAAAAAAAAGTTTGAAATTTATATTTATTCTGTTATGCGAAGCTACTTTGGCCAAAGTTATCAGCAGCCATTACAGCTCATGCCACGTGTTGTTCTTTGAATGGGAATTTACCTAGCAGGCCGACTCACTTTGATATTTGAGAAAAGCAAAATTGAAGAATGAATCTTAATTCAAATTTCCTGTGTTAAACTGTGAGGTATTTTCCGTTTGTTTTTTTTTTTTTTTTTGTTTTTTATATATCTATGTTTTGTTCTCCCCCCCCCCCTTTTTTGGAGTTCATGCTTCATTTAGGAGGAAAAAAAAAAAGTTTGAAATTTATATTTATTCTGTTATGCAAGCTACTTTGGCCAAGTTATCAGCAGCCATTACAGCTCCATGCCACGTGTTGTTCTTTGAATGGGAATTTACCTAGCAGGCCGACTCGCTTTGATATTTGGGAAAAGCAAGAATTGAAGAATGAATCTTAATTCAAATTTCCTGTGTTAAACTGTGAGGTATTTTCCGTTTTTTTTTTGTTTTTGTTTTTATATATATCTATGTTTTTGTTCTCCCCCCCCCTTTTGGAGTTCATTTGGACTTTAACTAAGTTAAAACTTAGTTAAACTCCACTTTTGTAAGTTTGTGTTTTTTTTTTTTTCAAAGGATTGTTCGTGTTCGATTTTTTTTTTTTTTTTTTTTAATAGGAGTAGATAGGTCACACTATCGCCCGGTCTATACTCCTCCCACGTCTATTGAACTGGAGTAGAGGCTCGTTCCTTGTTTCCTGTTTAGGATGTGGTTTCCGGTTTTCACTTCTCTCTCTTCAGACCTTGGTACTGGTGCTTCCGTGAGTTTCCTGCGATCTGGCCGGTTGGTGGCAATGGCTCATCACTGTGAGGGTACCGGGTTGGCAGTTTCCTGGTTGCTGCTTCCGACTGGTAGTTAGGAGCCCTAACTCTTGCGTAGCGTCAAGAGCGGCTGCTCTGATCAACAGTTGTATAATATCGGGGTTCTTGTAGTGCCATGTCGCGCATGGATAGGTGTCCCTGCAAGCGCTTTCGGTGGGCAACCCCGAGGCCACACCTTGTTGCAGCCCTAGCCAGTCCCCCTCCCAGCTCAGATCGTGGGTAATGACCGCCTGTATCCTCTACCCTAGGTCCCTTTCTATAAACCAAAAACATGACAAGACAAAACAGAAATGGCCCTAAACCAGCTAAATCCAAACCACCTAAGCCCATTAACCTCTCCTTCACTAATATCCGAGGCATTCGTACTAACTTTGCTAGTGTAGAAGCGTTCCTGCATGAAAAGTCCCCTGACATCCTCGCGCTCTGCGAAACTAACCTCAACTCAACTATTCCCTCCTCTGACCTCTTCATCCCTGGTTATCTTCCCCTTTTAAGGAAGGATTCTACTGTCCACATGCATGGGCTGGGTGTTTATGTCAGCGAACACCTCCCCATAACTAGGGTGACTTCACTCGAATCTACTGACCACCAATACATATGTCTCCGCTTGTCTCTCCTCAGTTCGGTTAGCTACCTATTCTTCCTTTACCGTTCTCCCTCCTCTCCTGACTGCTCCCTACTAGATAGCATTGCCGACGACATAGATAAGGCTATTACCTATCACCCATTTGCCCACATATTTGTATTTGGAGACCTCAATGCCCATCACTCTGAGTGGCTTGAAAACGCTGTTACTGATTCGGCGGGCACTCACGCCATGAACTTTGCTATTTCCCAATCCCTTACGCAAGTGGTGGACTTCCCCACTCGCTTCCCAAGCACACCCTCGGGTCATTCCTCACTGCTAGATATATGTTTCACCTCTGCGCCCGACGCCTGTCAAGTCTCGCAGCTTTGCCCTCTCGGCAACTCCGACCACGCTGTAGTCTCCCTCAGTATTTCTTTCCAATCTCACTCCCCCCAGGATCCCCCTACTCATAGAACCTCCTACCTCTACCAAAAAGCTGACTGGGAAGCCTTTCGCGATTTCCTCTGCGACGTCCCTTGGGGAAAAGTGTTTGACCTATCAGTTGATGACTGTGCCTCTGAGGTCTCGTCATGGGTGAAAGCTGGCATTGATGCCTTCATACCCACCAGGAAGTATTGCTTAAAACCTCATTCCCCTCCGTGGTTCTCTCCAGCCTGCTCAGCCGCCATTGCCCACAGGAACCATTACTTCCATCTATTCCAGAGACAGCCAACTGATCACAATAGGCGCCTGTTCACATCCGCTCGCAGTGAGTGCAAGAGAACTCTAAATGACGCCAAACAGTTGTTTGCGGAGAGAATGCGACAGCACATAGCTGACCGCAAGTTCGGCTCCAAGGACTATTGGAGGATTTGTAAACGAGTGCTCAACAATAGGAAATCCTCAATACCTCCTTTAATCCATGGATTTGACGTTCTCACGTCATCTGCTGAGAAAGCTGAGTGCTTTGCCCGCAGATTCTCATCCAACTCCACACTCGACTCGTCCGGAGTGCACCCACCCGACTTCCCTATTAGAACTGAGGCCAAACTGCATGACGTGTATATTACCCCGACAATAGTATCCAGAGTAATTTCAAAACTCGACCCCCATAAGGCGTGTGGAGACGATGGAATCCCGGTGATAGTCCTTAAGAGGTGTGCCCCTGAACTTTCCCCTGTCCTCTCTAAACTGTTTAACTACTGCCTTTCTGCTTCCTGCTTTCCTGCATGCTTGAAATTCTCCTCAGTCGTTCCTGTCTTTAAGAATTGTGGTGAACCCTCGGACCCATCCAACTATCGCCCTATCAGTCTCCTACCAATATTCGGGAAAGTGTTCGAGGCTATAATAAATGCTGAAATAGTTCATCATCTCACCGCCCACAAGCTGTTCTCCGACAGGCAATATGGATTCCGATTTGACAGGTCCACAGCCGACCTGCTAACTACTGTAACGGAGTACATGCTACAGGCCCTTGATGAGTCTGACGAGGCTCGCGCGGTTGCTCTGGATATCTCCAAGGCTTTCGACAGGGTTTGGCACCCTGGCCTCCTATGCAAACTACGCGGTTATGGTATTACCGGTCGCCTGCTTGACCTAATCCAATCTTTCTTAAATAACCGCAAAATGAAGGTCGTTCTGAATGGGCGTGCCTCTTCGTCCTACAGCACGAATGCTGGTGTCCCACAAGGCTCTATCCTGGGCCCAACGCTCTTCTTTATTTTCATCAACGACCTCCCAGATGAGATCAGGTCCCAAGTAGGCATCTACGCAGATGACACTACAATATACTCCCGCTCCAGTAAGAAACCTGTCGTGGCGGACAGACATAATCTCGCTGCTGACCTTGAGCGGGATCTACACTCTGTGGTGAACTGGGGCAAGAAGTGGCTTGTCAACTTTAATTCCTCTAAGACCAAGCTGTTGTCTGTCAACCATTACAGGCAACCTCTTCTGCCTCCCATAAGCATGGACCAGATGATTCTCCCGGAGAGTAATACACTACGCCTCCTCGGACTTACCCTGTCCTCAGACCTCAAATGGAAGCACTATATTGAATCCATAGCAAAATCTACTGCTAAGAAGATTGGGTCACTATGTCGATCCAGGATGTTTTTTCCACCTGAATCCATCCTGCATATATACAAGTCAACCATCCGTCCGTGCATGGAGTACTGCTGCCATTTATGGTCAGGTGCCCCTGCCGTTCTCCTCAGTGTTCTTGACAAGCTCCAAAGGAGAGTCTGTAATGTGATAGGTACTGATCTGGCGACTCGTCTGCAGCCACTTTCCCATCGTCGAAATGTGGCCTCCCTCTGTCTCTTCTATAAATACTTTCATGGCTTCTGCTCGGATGAGCTTAAGTCACTGATGCCTCCTCAACAGGTGTTTACCCGTTCAACCAGACTGGCAACTGGGTCCCACCCATTCACAGTCAGGTTAGCCAAACGCAGACGACAATTCTACTCCTGCAGCTTCCTCTCTCGCACTTCCCGCCTGTGGAACTCACTCCCGTATTCTTGCTTTCCTGACGGCTACGACCTCCAGAAATTTAAAAGCAAAGTTAATACTCACCTACTAACCACTGGCCTCTAGCTCTCTCTCCCCTCCCCTGTATAAGCTTCCCTTTCTCTCCGCCCATGTACCTGTCATTGCACCTGCTTTCTCAGTTTTCTATTGTTCCTTTCTAACTAGCTTGTACTCCTCACTCTTTTCTAATTAATCTTTCTACACTTATGTAACCCCCTGCACATCAGTGGCGTTTCTGCCTTGCTCGGGGTGAAATGATTAAAAAAAAAAAAAAAAAAAAAAATATAATTACCTTTCAGGAGGCAGCTAGTACGCTGCAAAAGCCAACTACGCTTCAGACAATAAGCAGCGTAATCGTACCGTTCGGACTTGCTTATTTCTATTTACTTATTATTAACACTTAACTTGTACATATGTTCTTGTTATACTAATACACTGCTTTGAACCTACTTCCGGTGTTCCGTGTCTTACTTCCGACCAAACCGGTCTCTACAAGTTTGCGGTGAAGTTTCACCACAACCACATCATAACAAATTGGCGACGAAGATTTGCGTTAAGATTTACCACAACAAATTGGCGACGACGTTAGAAAACAATATGTTTGTAAAAAACGTATGTCTGTTTAGGTATATATTCAACGGTAACGTAGGTCAATATATGTGTGCGTATATATATATATATATATATATATAGTGAGTCAGAGAGAATGATAAGGGGTATAGAGAATGCGTATGGGTCTCATTGTGTATCCAGTGTTAGGCAATATTGATAGAAATATCTTTAATGTATATGTATATGCATATGTATGCTTGAGAGTCAGTTAGTCAGTTAAGTGCGATATATGATACACGCTCCGGCGATCATGTCTCGAAACAGACATGACTGATTGGGCAGAAGATTTTCCCGTCGCAGGTTGCCATTTCATTATAAGGTAGACTGGTTGCCAACCAAGGCCGTAGAACCCAATCATTCCTGTTATTTAACCCATAACTGGAGTGAAGCGACGGATTAATACCTTTCCCAAGGGTATTTGCGCATAAGTGAATGCAAGGAATTTAACTGGGATTCGAACTCTGCTTCCCGATTTCTCGTTCCGAGCCGATATCCACTGCACGACAACACACATCCACAACGCTTGAGAGTACATGATCATATACAAGATGTACAATAGCTCTCTTTCGTTCCCATACGAGCATATATATATATGAGGTAATAAATATGTAATGAATATGTATACACCTTGGTTCCCCCTTACAGTAATGTGATTGGCTGTCATAAATACAGATGAAGGCGAGGACGCATGGAGGTCAACGTTCATAAGTCTACAGGTCTTCCACTAAAGGTCTACGACTATTGACTACGCCTACGTCTCAGGATACAGCATACAACAAGTGCCCCATTACGTCTACTTACTAGATTGACATATCCGGTTACATTTGCCTAAACCGCTTAAATACCTCGTTTATCGGGGTTCGGTTTCTTGCAACAATCCGTTCTAATTCTCTATTTATCTGCATAATTAAAGTGACACAATCTTCGCATTAAAGCTATCAACACTCTAACTCTACCCGGATATCGAACACTTTACGAAAGAAAAAACCTGTCTGCTAAAATAACTTTTATTAGTAAAATTGCTAAAAAAAAACAATATGGCACTAAGCATTATCATAGCTCAGCATTATATATAATCATCTGCAGACAGATCTGTTTCGCTGTATCACAGCTCATCAGTGTTGTTAGAGACATACATTTGCTTCAGGTCGGGATCGAAACTCGACCGATTTAGTGTTAGTCGGAGTCGCTACCCGCTAAGCCCTACAGATACAGAGTAAAGAAATTTTAACGTGTTGTATATAAGCAGTGTCACTCAATTCATTTATGAAGAGTAACGCATATATATATATATATATATATATATATATATATATATATATATAGAGAGAGAGAGAGAGAGAGAGAGAGAGAAAGAGAGAGCTAAAAAAACCCAAGGTTTTATGATTTTGAGTTCACTGGCAGTTATTTTTTTTTATAAACATTGCTCCATACAATAAATATTGTAGAGCATAATATAATCATATAATTTTGAATTAAAAGTACATTGCGACATAAAATCTCGAAATCAGGCAATGTTGGAAGTTGGTTGTGAAAATGTTATACATTGCAACACGGAAATGTAAATCATTTTCACAACAAACTTCCAACATTGCCTGATGACGATATTTTATCTCGAAACATAGAAATTTCCGTGTTGCAATGTACTTGAATTCATAAATATATATTTGATATATATAATGTGGCAAACTTTTTTTTTATATTACTAATATTATTAGAAAGGCTCTTGTAAACCCGGTTGAACATAAACACTAAAATATCTATATTTCCAACGGGCATGCTAGAAAACTGCTACTGGTCGGGGTTTTCACTCTGTCTTCGTCTGTTCAAATGTGACTAGACATTTTGTTAATTTCAACCATTTGCTTTTTACTTTGTTTTCTGTTTTGGTTTTGTTTTGTTTTGTTTTTTTTTAATTTTTTCAGAAAAAATGTTTTTATCTTGGATAGTCTCTAATTAATCTTTTTACAGTTATGTCGCCCCCAGCTCATCAGTGGCATTTCTGCCTTGGTCGGGGTGAAATGATTAAAAAAAAGAAAATTGGTGACTTCAATACCCACCATTCCAATTGGCTGGAAAGCTTTGTTACATACCCTGAAGTGGTGGAGTTCCCACACGTTTCTCTAGTATGCGTGAAGGACAAGCCTCTCTGCTAGATCTCTTTTTAATTTATATCCCTGACTCCTGCCATGCTATCCAGCAACTCTGATCGCGCTTTGGCTTCTACTAACATTTATCTCCGCTGCCCTTCCTCTAAGGTGCCTCCGACTAGCAGAATCTCTTACTGCTATCAAAGTGCAGACTCGAGGCACGACGAGATTTTCTGTGCGACGTCCCTTGGAAGAAAGTGTTTAGTCTCCCCGTTGAAGACTGTGCTTCTGAAATCTTCTATGTTCGTGAAAACCGGTATCGATGCTTTCATCCAAGCCAGGAAGTTTTACCTTAAACCCCGTTCGCCCCCTAGTTCTTCGCTGTCTGTTCGGCTGCCATAATCCACAGAAATCATTACTTCCGGCTTTATCGGAGCCACGCGTCTGACCATAATATGCGCCTATTTGCTTTTACTAGCAATGAGTGTAAGAGGATCCTCAATGACGCTGAACTTTGCCGACACGATGATTGTTTGTTTTTTATGGCCTATCAAACTCGGCGGGTCATTTATTACCAACTAAATTTTTTATTTATTTAATGCTGGTAATATATTTTTCTTTCAACAGTTTATTGTTGATTTCGTATATAAGTATTGTGTCTAGTAATACTTTTTTCTTTTCGAGTATCAAGATTCATTGGGATTTGTTTTCAAGGGCAGGGTCCCCAAGTCCTGCCCTTGTTAATTAGCTCATAACAGGATAGAATGAACGGATTAATACCTTTCCCAAAGGTACCAGTGCTTAAGTGAATGCAGGGTATTCAATTGGAATTCGTACTCGGCTCACCGATTTCTCTTTCCGAGCCGATATCCACTGCACTACAACGCACATCCGTCACTAAACGCTTACAGCACCTGGTATTCCCAAGCGGTCACCCATCTAAGTACTGACCAGGCTCAACGTTGCTTAACTTCGGTGATCGAGCGAGAACCGGTGTATTCAACGTGATATGGCCGTAAGCACGCACATCCATCACTATACGCTTACAGCACCTGGTATTCTCAAGCGATCACCCAACTAAGTACTGACCAGGCTTGAAGTTGCTTAACTTCGGTGATCGAGCGAGAACCGCTGTATTCAACATGATAGGCCGTAAGCCTCCGACATAATGAAGCAGAATAAAGCAGCGCGCAACTCTGGCTCCAAAGACTACAAAAGTGTGATAAAGAGTAGCAAACCTCCCATTCCTCCTTTAATAAACAAATATGATGTCCTCACGACTACAGCAGATAAGGCAGAATGCTTGGCTCGCAGATTCTCCTCTAATTCAGATATGTTTGTTTACGATGGATCGAAAATTGTGTTATATAGGCTTGATAAAAACCTCGTTTAGACTAGATGCTATTCGTGGTCGAGAGGTCTAAGACGTTACCAGCTCAAATGGTAGCTTCCCCTATATAGGTAGGGGTCGCAGGTTCGAATCCTGCCGAATGGCACACGTTTTCGTAATAAAAATTTATCGTAAATAATCAGGCCGGTAGATATAAATATATAATACTGTTTCATTAAAAACAGAATATCTACTTAAATATGAGTATCGATAAAAAATAATGTTCAAATAATTCATTTCAAATTGGCGGCTGCTTATAACCAAGTTTCGTTAAAATTCGTTGATTTCCGTTATATATATATATATATATATATATATATATGGAGGTATTTGTTGGTCAGATCGATTGACTTGACACAAAATAGTTGTATTCAATAACTGGTGAACCAAAAATATAGTGAGTTGAATAAAATAAGGATAAGTGAATCATTTAGATGCGTCTTGGCTCATGGAACGGGAATAATCTAGCCAGGTGAACGAAATAAAGGGTTCAGAACAATATTCCAATCACCTGAAAAAGTTCTGAGGTTGCAACAGCAGAAACGTCATGAGTTCAGGAGGAAAGCTTTTTTGTTAATTATCATTTCGCCCCAAGCAAACCACTACTGGTGCGCAGGGAGTTAGTCAAGAGGAGAGAGTGATTAGAAAGAGGAACAAGTTATAGAGACTGTCAGAGAATGGGTAATAGAACGATGAGAATACTGATGTGAAGTGAGCTGCATGAGAGTAGAGTGGAAAGGGAGAAGAGCATGATACAAGGGTTGTCAAGGAAAGGATGAGAGTTAAAGAGATAGAAAATGGCGACTGATCATGCATTTAAATTCTTTGAGATTGTAGCTATCTGGGAGGCAAGTAGGCGGAAGGGAGTTCCACAGGCGGCAAGTGCGAGAAAAGATGCCCATAGAGTTGAATTTACTGTTACATTTGATCGGTTTTACTGTAAATAAGTAGGACTAGTCGCTAGTCTTGTAGCTCAAGTAAATTCATGGAGAGGAGGCACCAGGGAGCTAAGCTCATTGGAGCAGAAGCCGTTAAAGTATTTGCAGAAGAGATAGAAAGAAGCCACATTACGACAATGCAAAAGTGACAGGAATTGAGCTACCAGGTCGGGGTCAATTACATTGCAGATGAATAGCAGGGGCACCCTACCAGATGTGACAGCAGTATTCAATATACGTGCGGATGGTAGATTTATACATGTACAAGATGGATTTAGACGAGAAAAACTTCCTGGCCCTACACAGTGAACCGACCTTCCTAGCAGCAGATTTAGCTATGGATTCAATATAGTTATTCCACTTGAGGCCGGCTGATAGAGTTAGGCCAAGAGGCGTAGTGTTTTGCTTTCAGGGAGACTAGCCTGATCCATGTTGACGCGGGGTAGGATTGATTGCCTATGGTGGACAAGGGATAGCAGCTTCGTTTTGGAAGCGTTAAAATTTACAAGCCATTTCTTATCCCAGTCCACTACAGATTAGAGGTATTTTTGAAGATCAGCAGCCAGGTTAGCTTTGTCAACCTGGGTAGATTTGTTATCGAGTCGGGAGTAAATGAGTGGTGTCATCAGCGTAGATGCCAACTTAGGATCTGATTATATCAAGGAGATCGTTAATGAAGATCAGTAAAAGCGTAAGACTGCGTTCATATCTGGAAGCACGCTCATTCAATATCACCTTGATTATGCGATTGGAAACGAACGACTGTATTAGATGAAAGAAGCGTTCAGTTATGCATAGCATTGTAGCTTGCGTAGAATGCTAGCATGCCAGACTCTGTCAAATATTTTGGAGATAACTAGGGCAACTTCTCAAGCTTCGCGGTTCTTATCGAGTGTCTGGTATATATACTCTGTGATGCTCGTTAGCATATCAGCATTAGACCTGGTAAAGCGAAAAACCAGACTGTTTATCGGAAAAGAGGTCGTGAGCTGTGAGCTGTCGTATCACTTCAGCATTGATAATAGCCTTGAACACTTTGCCCAAAATCGGCAGGAGGCTTATAGATGTCTGAGCTTCCTGCGGACAATAGTAAATTTCTGACTTTACATACCGAGATCCTGATCTCGATGTGTAAAATCAGAATTTTATTCACCTGAAGAGAGTCAACTTTGAACTCGAAACACGTGTAGCGACACAAATATATTTATTGACACTTGATGTCAAAAAGATAAAATATATTGACAATAATAATAATAATAATAATAATAATAATAATAATAATAATAATAATAACAATAGAAAGACATGAAATGGAGTCATAACGACACGCCACTACCTGCCTTAGGTCTCCCCGCAGACTTGGTTGGTAGTGAGACCAATGCAGAAATCGAAATATGATGAAAAATGACATAATAATAATAATAATAATAATAATAACAATAATAATAATAATAATAATAACAATAATAATAATTATTATATTTTATTATTATTATATTTTATTATATTTAATTTGTTCGTTCATTTTATATATTTATTTATTTTTCGATAATTTTATTCTCGCTGGATTTAATGAAAGAATAACACAGAATACAGTGGGCGAACAAATTATTATTTTTAAATGTTACGGTAGTAAACTCAAAGGCATGTCCACTTTTTTTTTTTTTTTTTTTTTTTTCATATTAAATTAAATTTTGTATTTTTTTTTTTTTTTTTTTTTTTTTTTTTGCAAGGACAAAGGTTAATAGTAGCAATAAATGTTTTTTTTTTTTTGTTTTTTTTTTTAACAATACTCTAAGTGCAGTGATGTTTTTTTTTTTTCTCCGATGAACGGCCGTTACATCCAAGTGTGTTTGTATGTTTTTTCAACCAGCGTCTCTCTCTTTGAATTTTTCTTTTTCTCAATATGAAATTCTGTTTTAATATAAACAGGATTTTTTCTTTAGATATTAGGGAATTTTTTTTTTTTTTTTTTTTTTTTATGAAATTCTGCTTTATTTTAATTTATCTGTTTGTTCTTTAAATTAACCTAAATAAAATCATCCGTATTATATTTCCTTTAGCTGTCGATATTTCGTGTAAATTATTTTTATTTTATTTTTTTTTTTTAACTATTATAATTTTCTTAAAAACAAAACAAAACAAGAAAATAAATTAAATCCGATGAAAAACAATTTATATGGTATTATTTTATAGAAAGTCTACGTATTTTTTTGATAAATTTATTTTTATTTATTTATTGTTTTAATTTACTTATTTAATTTATCTTATTATGATAATCCTATTTTTGACCAACGACTTTGTTGAAAAAATGAAAGATAAAGTGGACGAACAAATTATTACATTTTTTTTTTTTTTTCCAACAAACGTCTCTCTATTTGAATTTTTCCTTTTCTCAATATGAAATTTTGTTTTAATATAAACAGAGTTTTTTTTTTCTTAAGATATTATAATTTTTTTTTTTTTTTTTTTTTTAAACAAACTACTCTAGTAATATTGATGTTTTGTTTCGTTGAGCCGTCTTTCTCCTTGAATTCCAATCGCGTCTATGTCAGATTTTGCTTGGCAGCCCATTTAGGAGAAGGAAAACTCCGAACAACAACCCGCAACTCAAGGTGTTAATCGTGCCGAGGAGTGAATGGCTACTGCGTTATGAGGTCACAAACGATTCCCTACAGGCTTCGGGACCCTGTTTGTAAAAGACCGTTACCCAACGTGCCGGGCAACTTTGGGTGGACTTTTGGACCCGTGCGTCACTCGTGGGAAAAACATGAAAAACACAAATAGAAATAAAAAGTCCAGTATGGCTCTTCCAGTGGATAAACAGGGAGCCCGTCCTTCAGGAGGGAACCTACCTGAGGTCGAAAAATCTGCCATAGGAACAAACTCCTACACAAAGAATGTATCTTCAGGTCCCCACAACCAGGATAATCCTAATGATGGTCCTGAAAATTCACCAGCTAGATCTACAACCGTATATTTAAAGAAAGAAAAAATAAAATGGTCTCGTGAGGAGTACAAAGTCGTTATGACTGCATTTCATGAAGCGTTACTCAAACCTCAAAAAAACATGACTCGCCAAACATATGACATTTGGCGTGAAAAAGTTGGTCAAACAAATAGAAAGTATAATGACGAAAATAAATTGGCCAATGTACGTAGGTACATTATTCGTAATAACCGACTGTCAGAGGCTGAGATTCACGAAATTAAAAGAATTGTAACAAGAAGAGTCGAATCAACAAAATATGAAAAGGAACCGGAACCAGAAATAAAAAGTAATAACATCAAACAAATCACAGGTCATAATGTAGAAACCGTGAAACACGCAAATCACTGCGAAGATAATGATGTAAGTCTAAAAGTGCTGGAAAGGTGCGATCTGAGTCTGAGTCAGTTAAAAGACAAAAATAAAATTAGTTCAGAACACATCGAAGATAATTATTTGACGGAAAATAAGAAGAATATACAGGAAGCCAAGATAGAAATAAAAAACCAGCTAAGTCAAATACAAAGTATTACAATGGAGGAACGTGAACAGCTCCCAAAATTCCAACCAACAAAACAAAACCTCCCAACTATTAAATTGTACAATGCAGCACTGAAATCAATACTGGATGAAGACCCGAATACAAATCTTAACGAAGTAATATATGCATCAGCAACAGCAGCAACAAAAAAATTAAACATCAAAATAAAAACAAGGCAGTCACGCAGACGTGAAGATCCACCTTGGAAAAGAAAAATCGAAAAAGAAATCGAACAACTAAGAAGTGAACTGTCAGTACTGGATGAACTGAGTAGAGGAATAAATGTAAGAACTAGGAAAAGAAGAAGAGCCGAAAAAAAATATAACATCAGGAATGAAAATGACGTCTTATCAAATAAAGAAAAAATAAAGCAAAAAATCCAACTGAAGGCTCAAAGAATAAGACGCTATGAAAAAAGAGCAAAATTTTACAGACAAAACAAGATCTTTCAGACTGATACAAAGAGATTTTACAGGGAAATAGGTAAAAAAAGAATTGAAGTGACAGTACCCCCCAGAATGGAAGAAGTCACACAGTTCTGGGAAAAGATATGGGCTTGCCCTAAAGAACCTAGCAAGGAAGTACATTGGATTACGCAGGAGATAGAACGAATGAAGAATAAACCCGAACAGACATGGTCTGGAATTACAGAAGATGATATTAAATTTGGACTAAAAAAAGCACACAATTGGAAAACTCCAGGTATAGATAAAATTCCTAACTTTTGGCTATATTATTTAAATGCAGCACATAAAAAAATAGCCAAAGAACTCCAAGAAATGGTTGACGATCCCACTAAAATTCCTGCATGGATGACAAAAGGAATTACATTTCTTCTACCCAAGAATGGTGACACAAACAACCCGAAAAACTACAGACCAATTACATGTCTTCCGACAACATATAAACTACTAACATCTTTTTTAACAAAACAAACATATTTATTCTTAGAAAGAAATGACATGATACCGCTTGAACAAAAAAGGTGCAAACGTGGCTGTTATGGCTGTAAAGACCAATTGCTAATTAACAAAATGATCCTGGAAAACTGCTACAAGACAAAGAAAAATATTAGTACTGCCTGGATAGACTACCGAAAGGCATTCGATAGTGTGCCACATGAATGGATTTTAAAGACTTTAAATATATACACGATATCGCCCGTCATCATCAATTTCATCAAACAGTGCATGTCTATATGGAAAACAACCCTTTACCTCAATCATATAAATGGAACCTATAAGTCTGATGAAATAAACATCAAAAGAGGTATATTTCAAGGTGATTCTTTATCTCCCTTACTATTCTGCATATCATTAATAGCACTAACCAGTCAACTTAATAAGACAGAATGTGGTTATAAAATAGGCCAAAAGAAAATAAGCCATCTATTTTACATGGATGACTTAAAGTTATATGCTAAGAATGATAATGAGCTGGAAGGTCTTCTGCAAACTGTAAAATGCTTCAGCGAAGACATTGGAATGAAATTTAATTTCAATAAATGTGCTAAAGCTACAGTTTTACGTGGATCAATACAAGAAACATCCTCAATTAGCCTAGACCCTGCTGTAACAATAAAAGAATTGAAACCAGAAGAAGCTTATAAATACCTAGGTGTAAATGAGAGCGAAAACATTCACCATAAAAAAAATGAAAGAAATAGTGCGTAAAGAGTACTATAGAAGGCTACGAATGATATTAAAAACTGAATTAAATTCACAGAATAGAGTTATGGCCATTAATAGCCTTGCAATCCCAGTTGTCCAATATAGCTTCAACATCTTAAACTGGACTCTAAACGACATCAGGCGAATGGATGCTAAAACAAGAAAGCTTCTTTCTAAGCATAGGATGCATCACCCAAAGGCTGATGTAGACCGTCTATACATACCCCGTAAAGAAGGTGGAAGGGGTCTTATTCAGCTGGAATTGTCATACAAGACAACAACTATTGGCTTACTAACATACATAGAAACAACAAAGGATTGGATGATACAATTAGTAAGGCAACATGAAGAAAGAAAGAAAAGATATTCAATAATAAAAGAAGGCAGTAAATACAAACAAGAATTACAGTTAGTAGATTCTGTAGAAAAGCAAAACAGTAGCCAAGAACCAACTATTGCGGCAAAAAAATATGAAAATGAAAGCCAAAGATAAAGCTCTTGAAAAGATGAAACAGCGCTGGCAAGACAAACCTCTGCATGGCCAATATCCAGTACGTGCCAATAAATCCAATGTTGACAAAGTTAATACTCATCGATGGTTACGTGCATCTGGATTAAAGTCTGAAACTGAAGGATTTATACTTGCAGCACAAGACCAAAGTCTTTTCACGAGAAACTTTCAGGCAAATATTATGCATAATAATATGGATCCAAAATGCAGGTTTTGTGATAAACACCAAGAAACAATAGACCACCTAATCTCAGGCTGTTCTGTGCTTGCCCCAAACGAATATAAAAATCGCCACGATAGAGTTGGGCAATATTTACATTTGGCAATGTGCAAACATTATGGAAAAGCTGTAAACAAACACTGGTATGAACATCATCCAGCACCGGTTACAGAAATAGAAGATGTAACCATTCTATGGGATTACACCATCTACACAGACAGAAAAATTGAAGCAAACAGGCCAGACATTATTGTTAAAAACCAGAAGGAGAAAACTTGTCTATTAATTGATATGGCTTGTCCAGCGGATTGTAACATAGCAATCAAGGAATTTGAAAAACTGTCAAAATATAAAGACCTGGAAATTGAAATAGAAAAAATGTGGAAATTGAAAACAAGAGTTGTGCCAGTGATAGTAGGTGCACTTGGAATGATAAAAAATGGAACAAAACAACACATTGAAAGAATCCCTGGAAACCCCAGCTTAAGAGATATACAAAAAATTGTATTATTAAGTACAGCCCACACACTAAGGAAAACGTTATCTATGTAATGCTGGGGATGATAGGGAGGATAGAAAAACATGAAATGTAGCCATAACAACACGCCACTACCTGCCTTAGGTCTCCCCGCAGACTTGGTTGGTAGTGGGACCAATGCAGAAATCGAAATATGATGAAAAATGACATAATAATAATAACAATAATAATAATAATAATAATAATAATAATAATAATAATAATAATAATAATAATAATAATAATAATAAAGTAAATACAAACAAGATTTACATTTAGTAGTTTCTGTAGAAAAGCAAAACAGAAGCCAAGAACCAACTATTGCGGCAAAAAATATGAAAATGAATGCCAAAGATAAAGCCCTTGAACAGATGAAACAACGCTGGCAAAACAAACCTCTACATGGTCAATATCCAGAACGTGCCAATAAATCCAATGTTGACAAAGTTAATACTCATCGATGGTTACGTGCATCTGGATTAAAGTCTGAGACTGAAGGCTTTATTCTTGCAGCACAAGACTAAAGTCTTTTCACTAGAAACTTTTAGGCAAATATTATACATGATAATGTGGATCCAAAATGTAGGTTCTGTGATAAACACCAAGTAACAATAGACCGTCTAATCTCAGGTTGTTCTGTACTTGCCCCAAATGAATATAAAAATCGTCACGATAGAGTGGGGCAATATTTACATTGGACAATGTGCAAACACTATGGAAAATCTGTAAACAAACACTGGTATGAACATCACCCATCACCGGTTACAGAAATAGAAGATGCCACCATTTTATGGGATTACACCATTTACATAGATAGAAAAACTGATGCAAATAGGCCGGACATTATTGTGAAAAACCAGAAAGAAAAAACTTATCTATTAATTGATATGGCTTGTCCAGCGGATTGTAACATAGCAACCAAGGAATTCGAAAAACTGTCAGAATATAAAGACCTGGAAATTAAAATAGAACAATGTGGAAATTGAAAACAAGAGCCTTGCCAGTGATAGTAGGTGCACTTGGAATGATAAAAAATGGAACAAAACAACACGTTGAAAGAATCCCTGGAAATCCCAGCTTAAGAGATATACAAAAAATTGTCTTGTTAAGTACAGCTCACACACTAAGGAAAACTTTGTCTATGTAACGCTAGGGATGATAGGGGAGATAGAAAAACATGAAATGTAGCCATAACAACACGCCACGACCAGCCTTAGGTCTTCCCGCAGACTTGGTTGGTAGTGCGACCATAGCAGAAATCGAAATATGATAAAAAATGACAACAACAACAACAACAACAACAACATAATAATAATAATAATAAATCTACACTATAAAACGTTCACGACTTCTTACACATTTTTCACCTATACCAATTTCTCTTGTTGGAACAACCCCTAATTCGGTTTCCAATATATATATATATATATATACTAGCTACCCTAACATCTACGCATCGCTCATTCAGTCATGAATTAGAGCACTGTAACTACTGGTGTATTATACATCATACGTTAACAGGCTGCCACCTTCTACCGAGCGCCCATAGCTCTGTGGTAGAATCATCGTCTGACGCCAATTTTGGTCGGGTTTCAGTCCTGGGTAAAAGCAGTCGGATGTCTAACCGTACTGATGAGCTGTAATACAGCAAAACAGATCTGTCTATGGATGACTGTATATAGTTGTTTAATAATTTTATTATAAGTATTATCTGTCCATACGTTCACATTTTCAAACTCAGTCATATTCACCTATTAATTCGCATTTCCAATTCCTCTTCCACTTAATTTACACGTGCAATTATTTCCCGAATATGTTACAAAACCGGAATTTTCCATCATATGTTGTTAGAAATACAAATTTGGGTTAGTGACTTTTACCTGAATACTGATTTATATGACGTGAAATACTAAATTTGTTTAAACGGTTTTGCCCAAATGTTAGTCTGCTTAAATTGAATAAGGAATACTGTAGTGGATTGGTATGCGATGTTTGTTCTTCAATATGGTAGTGAATGCAAGATAATCTCATCAAAGATGAAGGAAAAACATGACGCATCCGAAATATGGTTCTACAGGAGGATGCTAAGGATACCATGGACATAACATGTCAGCAATGACGAGCTTTTGAAGTGGATGAACACGAAAAGGAAACTGATACTTAACATCAGGAAAAAAAACAGCTGAAGTTTTTAGGAACATATAATGAGGAAAGAGTGTTAAGAGAACCTAATGCTCACGGGACAGTTAGAAGGGAAAAGAGAAAACGGAAAGCTATGCATGACATACTAATGAATAGGTGGAATGTATGAGCAACAAGGTATTGAAGAGGAAAAAAACAAGAAGGAAACTAATATTTAATATTAAGAAAAGACAACAGAAGGTTCTGGGACATGTAGTGAGATAGAAGGGCTTAGAGTACCTGATGACCAAAAGAGGATAGAATGGAAGAGAGACAAGGGAAAGCAATGCATGAGATACTTTATGAATCTGAGCAGATGGATTTTGGAGCGGGGATTGTGTGGGATAACAGAAGGGGTACTAAGACGACAAAGTATAGGGAGATGTGGAAGACCATGATCACCTACATTCTGATACGACACGGCACACGGTATAATAATAATAATAATAATAATAATAATAATAATAATAATAATAATAAATGGAACAAAACAACACATTGAAAGAATCCCTGTAAACCCCAGATATACCAAAAATTATCTTATTAAGTACAGCCCACACACTAAGGAGAACTTTGTCTATGTAACAATAGAGATGATGGGGAAGATAGAAAAAACATTAAATGGAGCCATAACAACACGCCAAGACCTGCCTTCAGTCTTCCCGCAGACTTGGTTAATAGTGCGACTATAGCAGAAATCGAAATATGATGAAAAATTACATAATAATATTTTATGTTATTTTACTGCTCTATAGAAAAAATAAAAGTTACCCGAAGACAAAATATTTTAATATAACCAGAAATTCATTAATACAAACAGCGTTTCGTATATTTATTCCTTACAAATCTTTATATGACTTTAATATATGTAGTTCGCTCGTTCATTAATCCGACGTTTATTTCTTATTTTCATTCCAAAAATGAGTCTAATGCTTACGGTTCTTTTAATCAGACCAACCTTTAATTACTTTTAGTTATTCCTGACATTCTATTCAATGTCATTGTTCTTTTCAGTTATCTCGACTATTAATCAGACCAGTTATTCATTTCTCACATCTATTCCTAACATTCTATTCAATATCTGTTTTACCTTTGAACAGATCATTTCTTTAATTCGACCATCCATTCATTTCATATAATTATTCCAAACATTATATTCAACATCAAATTTACTTTCAGATCGATCATGCGTTAATCCGTACCAACCATTCATTCATGATTTTTATCCCTGATAATTTATTAAATATCTGTTTAAATTTAAGCCCGATTATCCTTTTACCCAACTAGCCCTTCATTATTTCTCATTCCAAATACTTCATTTAATTTTTTTTTTAATCATTTCACCCCGAGCAAAGCGGAAACGCCACTGATGTGCAGGGGGCTACATAAATGTGAAAAGATTAATTAGAAAAGAGTGAGGAGTACAAACTAGTTAGAAAGGAACAATAGAAAGCTGAGAAAGCAGGTGCGATGACAGATACATAGGTGGAGAGAAAGGGAAGGTTATACGGGGGTGGGGAGAGAGCTAGAGACCAGTGGTTAGTAGATGAGTATTGACTTTGCATTTAAATTTCTGGAGGTTGTAGCCGTCAGGAAAGCAAGAATACGGGAGCGAGTTCCACAGGCGGGAAGTGCGAAAGAAGAAGCTGCAGGAGTAGAATTGTCGTCTGCATTTGGCTAACCTGACTGTGAATGGGTGGGACCCAGTTGCCAGTCTGGTTGCACGAGTAAACACCTGTTGAGGGGGCATCAGTGACTTAAGTTCGTCTGAGCAGAAGCCATGAAAGTATTTATAGAACAGACAAAGGGAGGCCACATTTCGACGATGGGGAAGTGGCTGCAGTCGAGTCGCCAGATCAGTACCTATCACATTACAGACTCTCGTTTGGAGCCTGTCAAGAACACTGAGGAGAAGGGAAGGGGCACCTGACCATAAATGGTAGCAGTACTCCATGCACGGACGGATGGTTGACTTGTATATATGCAGGATGGATTCAGGTGGAAAAAACGTTTTACTTTTAGACCGAATATCGTTTAACCCCGAACAACCCTTCGTTATTCATTTTTGTTCCAAATATCCCAATCAGTATGTTTTTATTTATACCGATCATCCTTTAATCCGATCAGTCCTACATTTTCTATTTTTATTCAAAACATTCAATATATGAGATATATTTAAATCGATAATTTATTAATCCGACCAGCTCTTCATTATTTTCTATGTTTATTTCAAACATCCCACTCAATATCTCTTATTTTCATACCTATCATCCTTTATTCCGACCAGCCCTTCAAATATTTATTTTTAGTTAAAGCATTCCATTTAACCTCTGTGATGCTCGTAGTACGAACTACCTTTAATCTGTGTTCTCAAATTACTGCTCTCATGATTATTATTGTTCCTTTTCTCTTTCTTCTTTTTTGTGTGTGTTTCACATTTATTTATTCGTATAAATTATATCAGCAATTAAGACTTATTTTCTAATAGCAGTATAGCCCGGCGTTGCTCGGGTGCAATGAAAGCTTTAAAACTAATCCATGGTCCTGGAGCTCAGACTCTTTGGACGTTGGCACGAAAGACTAAAAAACAATAGTTGTTTCTAGTTAAAGCGAAACCGTAGACTGAAAGAAAAATGAATGGATGTAAGTCAAATTTTGATTTCCTGGTATCGATATCAAATAAGTATTTTTCGTCGTAAACTGAATTTTGAAGGCCAAGTATGTCCTCTGAGTAAATGGTATCATAGCTGAGACTAAGAACTACAATTATACCTACTAAGAGCCAAACCCGAAGCAAAAGCTAAAATAAAAGTGCTGAAAAACTGATTTTGATCAGACCAGGTAGGATATCGGGATATCGATTTCCAATATCGGAGTCAAATATGTCATCCAAGGATAGAACTGCAACCTTGAAACTTCTGAATATCGTTTCTTATGTCTTTGTCTATCAGTGTATCAAATTTGATTAAAATCCACTCCTTCTATAACCCGATTTTTTCAATTATCGATTTTCGATATTTATCAGAGGTACCTCGACACAAAACCTAGCTAAGAACACCCGCAGACGCTTATAGTACAACTGTGTAATTTTTCAAAAAAATCGGTTCAGCCGTTTCAGAATCTATAGGTAAAGGGCACACAGACACACACACACACACACACACCGACACACACACACACACACACACACACACACCCAGACAAAGTTCTATTTATAAATAAGTTCAGATAACATCAATTTAAAATTAGAATAGATGTATTTTGCTGAGTACTAGCAGTGGAACTGAACAGATTCTTTTTCAACTGGTTTTCCAAGAACCAGTGCTATTTCGAATTCCTGTTCATTATATTCACTTGTAAAAATATAAACCCAGCACTTGTCCTTGGTTTCAATATTAGAACGTCTGTATATATATTTCTGATATGAAGTAGTATTTACATTATTCGGACTATTGTCCTTCACATTTATTTATTCGTATCAGTTATATCCGCAATTAAGGCTTTTTTTCTATAACTTCAATTTAATATTAGAATAGATGTATTTTTGCTGAGTACTGACAGTGGAACAAAACAGTTTTTTCGACAGGTTTTCCAAGAACTTGTGCTATTTCAAATTCGTGTTCATTATATTAACTTGCAAAAATATGAACCCATCACTTGTCCTCCATCTCTGGTTTAAATATTAGAACTTCTGTACTTGTCTAAATTTCTGAGATGAGGTAGTATTTACGATATTTACATTATTCGGATTATTGTCCTCATCTTCGTTGCCATTTGTACGACGTTTTAATAATAGATCATTCTATTTGTCTATATTTCTGAGATGAGGTAGTATTTACAGTATTTACATTATTCGGACTATTGTCCTCATCTTTGTTGCCATTTGTACGTCGTTTAATAATAGATCATTCTATTTATCTATATTTCTGAGATGAGGTAGTATTTACAGTATTTACATTATTCGGACTATTGTCCTCATCTTTGTTGCCATTTGTACGTCGTTTAATAATAGATCATTCTATTTATCTATATTTCTGAGATGAGGTAGTATTTACAGTATTTACATTATTCGGACTATTGTCCTCATCTTTGTTGCCATTTGTACGTCGTTTAATAAGAGATCATTCTATTTCTCTATATTTCTGAGATGAGGTTGTATTTACAGTATTTACATTATTCGGACTATTGTCCTCATCTTTGTTGCCATTTGTACGTCGTTTAATAATAGATCATTCTATTTCTCTATATTTCTGAGATGAGGTAGTATTTACAGTATTTACATTATTCGGACTATTGTCCTCATCTTTGTTGCCATTTGTACGTCGTTTAATAATAGATCATTCTATTTCTCTATATTTCTGAGATGAGGTTGTATTTACAGTATTTACATTATTCGGACTATTGTCCTCATCTTTGTTGCCATTTGTACGACGTTTAATAATAGCTCATTCTATTTGACTATATTTCTGAGATGAGGTAGTATTTACAGTATTTACATTATTCGGACTATTGTCCTCATCTTTGTTGCCATTTGTACGCCGTTTTATAATAGATCATTCTATTTGTCCATAATTCTGAGATGAGGTCGTATTTACGATATTTACATTATTCGGACTATTGTCTTCATCTTTCTTGTCATTTGTACGACATTTAATAATAGATCATTCTATTTGTCTATGGTTCTGAGATGAGGTAATATTTACGATATTTACATTCTTCGGACTATTATCCTCATCTTTGTTGCCATTTGCACGACGTTTAATAATAGACCATTCTTCTTCTTCTTCTATGTGCCCTGTCCCTTCAGGACGTAGGTGATCATATTTCTCCACGTCTCCCTATCCCTTGTGGCTCCTAGTATGTTTGTTCCCGTTACTCCTGTCAACCCCCGTTCCGTCAACCACCTGATTAGGCCCTGCAAATATGTTATCCGCTGTCTTCCTCTGTCTCTCTTTCCTTCTATCTGGCCAGTCAGTATCAGGTTCTCCAGGCTCACCTTCCTCATTGCGTGTCCCAGGAACTTCGGTTGTCTCTTCCTGATGCTCTTTATCATTTTCCTCTTTGTTGCCATTCTTTCGAACACATCATCGTTGCTTGCATGCTCAGTCCACGATATCCGCAGCATCCTTCTGTAGAACCACATTTCCGCTGCTTCCAGTTTTGTCCTTATTTTCGATGATATTTTCCAGCATTCACTGCCGTATTGAAGAACTGACATCACGTAGCAGTCCAGCACTCTTTTCTTTGTTTCCAGTGAGATTTTCCTGTGTTTTAGTATTTTGCTCAGCTTCTGGAACGCATGCTTTGCCATGCCAGTTCGTCTTCGGATCTCCGTGTCGCATTTTCCATCTTCCTAGGTATTTAAATTTTTGTACTTGCTTGATTCTGGTATCTACCACAGTTATTTGGCATTTTGGGTTGTACCTTTTGCTGATGACCATGCACTCAGTTTTCTTAAAGTTTATTTGTAGTCCTTTTTTGTCTCTCTCCACTGCTACCTTCTGTATGAGTTCTTGTAGTTTACTTTCCGTGTCCGCGATCAGCACTGTATCGTCTGCGTACCTTATGCTGTTCAAGTTGTGTCCACCACCAACAAATCCTGTCGTGTCATCTAGGGTCCTCAAGATATTCTCGATGTGCAGGTTGAACAAATCCGGTGAAAAGTCACATCCTTGTCCTACGCCTCTTTCTATCTTTGTAAATCTACTGAGATCGTTGCCTGTCCGTATGCAGGCGGTTTGCTGTTATTTCTTTGCCGAAATTGTCGAGGCTGCCGAGCATCTCCATCAGTTCTTTGTGTCGTATCTTGTATGCCCTTTTGGAGAGCATCCTAATCATGAATATGGCGTCCCTTGATCCTGTGTCTTTGACGAACCCACACTCTTCCTGCCCTATCTCTGGCCTGATTTTGCTTCTCGCTCTATTCATCAGGATTCTGACCATCAGTTTGGTAATGTGGCTCATTAAGCTGATAGTTCTGTGTAGTTCACACTCGTTTGCGCCTGGATTCTTCGGTAGTGCTATAAATATCGACTTGCATAGGTCGTCTGGTATTATTCCGCTGCTATAAATTTAGTTTATTATGTTGGTAATTTTTTCTATGCCATATTCTTCTAAGGCTGTCAGCAGCTCTATCACTATGCCGTCTGGACCAGGTGCTTTGTTTCTATTCATTTTGGCCATTGCAGCTTCCACGGCTGATTTTAGTATTTCCGGTCCATCCATCTCCTTGTGTATTCTCGGTTGCAAAAAAGATCTTTTATATATTCTTCCCATCGCTGGAGTATTTCCTCTTTCTCTAATATGATTGTTCCATCCTTGGATTTTATGCATCCTGTTGAGGAGCAGGTTTTTTTCCTGTTAGTTCTCTTATATCTTTATGCATCTCTGCTTTGTTGGTCCTGCTCAGTCTCTCTACTTCTTCGTATTTGTTGTTGAGCCATTCCTCTTTGGCTTGTCTGCATTTGTTCCTTATCTCTGTGTGGAGTTTCTTGTAATCTGCTTCATATCTTGGCGTTATTTTTTGTCTCCTTTGCATCATGTGGAGGATCTCTTCGGTCATCCACTCGTCTTTTCTTCTGCGTCTAATTTCCTTTGGGGCTATGTTATTAGCTGAGTTCACCATCACTTCTTTTAGTGACTCCCATTTTGAGTGCCCTTTTCCAATATGTTCTTCATATTTCTTTCTCACACTTTTATTGTATTCTTTCTGCAGGATGAGGTCATTCTCTAGCGTGTCGTATTGTAGCCTTGGTGATGTGCTGGGCTTCTTCAGTCTTCGGAGTTTCACCCTTAGTTTGCAGATGACTGGGACGTGGTCACTTCCGCAGTCGGCACCTGGGTATGTTTTGCATTGAACCACCGCGTTCCTGAATCTCTTGTTTATAGTTATATAATCTATTTGGTTCTTCGTGTCGCCTCCTGGGCTTCTCTATGTCCATAAACATTGTGGGTGTTCTTGGAACCAGGTGTTAGTAATTACCTGGTCATTGACTGAGCACCATTGGACCCATTTTTCTCCTCGTTCGTTGCGATCCCCTAGTCCAAAGTTGCCGCTCGTGTCTCCTTCTCTATCTTTACCTACCTTGGCATTCAAGTCACCCATTATAAACCTAATTTGTTGGCTTTTGCATTGGGCCTTGGCATTATCCAGTGTTGAATAGAAAGTCTCTATCTCGTCTTCCGAACTCTGGGTTGTCGGCGCATAAACTACTATAATAGCCATATTGAATTGCCTTCCCCGCAGTCTGACCAAGAAGACTCTCTTTGAAAGCTGACAGTATCCAAGAACACATTCCTTCACTTGTTTGTTTAGTATTACGCCGACCCCTTTTTCGTTTTTTTCCTCCTGCATATAGTATTCTGTGGGTGTCGCTACTGAAATCTCCACTATTAGGCCATCTGGTTTCGCATATGCCTAGGCCATTCTATTTTTCTATATTTCTGAGAGGAGGCAGTATTTACGGTATTTACATTATTCGGACTATTGTCCTCATCTTTGTTACCATTTGCACGACGTTTAATAATAGATCATTCTATTTGTTTATATTTCTGAGATGAGGCAGTATTTACGGTATTTACATTATTCTTACTATTGTTCTCATCTTTGTTGCCATTTGTACGACGTTTCAACTGTTGTACGCCCCGGCTTCCTTTAGGTGCTAGGAATTTCGGACCGAAACCTTTATTACAATCACTGGGGTATATGAACTTCATTCCTCACTAAGTACCTCTTCTGAAGTCATTTAAGTTACTACTGCTGTAGCCTGGTATTGAACTCAAACCTTTGGGTCAAGTCTCTGTAACTGACCAACGTCTATATCTACTGAGCCATGTGTCTTATAGGACAAGTACAAGTGAATGTTTGGGACTTTCGCAACAAAGATGAGGACAATAGTACAAATAATGTACATTAGAACTTCGATATGACAAAATCATTGTTATTTTGAAAGACTAGTTAATGCAATATTTGCTTTCAACAAATGTTTTTTATACAGTCCAGAATTTGCCTTTAAATAACTTACAAATAGATGATGACACCCCCCCCCACCCACCGAAAAAAAAGAATCAATCAACCTGCCAATCAGTGAAGGAAACGAACAAAAATAAGTGGCGTACACGCATTGGTACAGACACCAAAAAAAATCCCCGGATCGCGTGGGGACTTGTTTGTCAACACCATTTACATCAAGATTTAACCTGCTAGCCGCTGAACATTTTGTCAGGTCTTGACACGAGCGTCTCTACATCTGATCATGGCACGGGTCATTGTCGTAAGATCTTTCATTCTCAGATAAGCAACGACAAAACCAGGCTTAGGAGTTGACAGCTTGTAGTGTCTTGTGAAGTAGGTCTAGTGGGGACCTTGTTCCTAAATTTGTTGTGCTTTCTGAGGTAACGCTATTTATGTTATCCGCCCCATCTCTTGCTCCTTCTTACCTATTACTCTGAGACCCGAAGACGAATGGGCATGGTCAAAGATACATTCCAGAAGCTAAGTAGAGTACTAAGAATCAATAAAATTTCGCTGGAAATAAAGAAGAGAGTACGGGATGGTCATGTGATATATGTCTTTCAATATTGCAGTGAATGCCGGACAATATTCTCTCAGCTGAAGGAGAGACTTGAAGCGACCAAAGTGTGGTTCTACAGTAAGATGTTGAGGATGCCCTAAATCAAACATATAAGCAGCGATGAGGTTTTGGATTCAATAAAAAAGAAAAGGAAATTAGTACGTAACATCAGGAAAAGAATGCTGAAGTTTCTGGGAAGTTTAATAGGGAAAGAGGATCAGTAGAATCTGATACTCACAGGTCAATTAGAGGGAAAGAGATACAGAGGAAATCAACCATACTTGATAGGCTTGAGCAGATGGATGTCAGAGCAGGGTTTGGGTGGAGTAATAGGAGAGAGCGTGTCAAGAGGCACTTGGGGTAGGGAGTTGTGGAAAGTCATGATCGGTTAAGTCTTGAAGTTACACGGCATATAGATGAAAAAAGAAGAGGAGAAGACAAGCATGAAAAATGCTTCTACAGAAGGATGCTTAGAATACCATGGACTGAACGTAAATAACAACAAATTTTAGAGAAAATGGAAACAAGAAAGATATTTATATGCTATATCAGAAAGAGATTGTTGAAATTGTAAGTACACATAATGAGGAAAGAGGGCTTAGAAATTTTGATACACACAAGTTAATTTGAAGGTAAGAAGAATAGTTGGAAGCAATGTATTATCTATATAGGGAGCAAATGTATGGCGGAGCAAGATTTAATGATATAACAAAAGGATAAAATATATTAATAGTTAGAAAGGACAAGAAAATGTGGAGAGCCATGGTCGACAACGTCCTGAAGGGACACGGCTAGTAGAAGCAGAAGAAGAAAAGCAAGTTTGAGTAAATGTTTGGCGGAGTAAGGTTTAGAAGAGATAAAAGAATGTGAAGATTTAATAAGAGCTACAAACGATAGGAAATTGTGGAGAGCCATGGTCGTCAACGTCCTGAAGGGACACGGCATATAGAAGAAGAATAAAAGCAAGTTTTTGTAAATGAATGGCGGAGTAAGGTTTAGAAGAGATAACAGAATGACAAAAGTTATTAAGAGCTACAAAGGACAAGAAAATGTGGAGAGCCATGGTCGACAACGTCCTGAAGGGACACAGCATATAGAAGAAGAATAAAAGCGAGCTTAAGTAAATGAATGCTGGAGTAAGGTTTAGAAGAGATAACATAATAACAAAATTTATTAAGAGCTACAAAGGATAGGAAATTGTGGAGAGTCATGGTCATCAACGTCCTGAAGGGATACGGCATATAGAAGAAGAATAAAAGCAAGCTTGTCTAAATGAATGGCGGAGTAAGGTTTAGAAGAGATAACAAAAAGACAAAAATTATTACGTCCTACAAAGGATAGGGAATTGTGGAGAGCCATGGTCATCAACGTCCTGAAGGGACACAGCATATAGAAGAAGAAAAACGAACTTGAGTAAATGTTTGGCAAAGTAATGTTTAGAAGAGATAACAGAATGACAAAATTTATTAAGAGCTACAAAGGAAAAGAAAATGTGGAGAGCCATGGTCATAACCTCCTGAAGGCACACGGCATATAAAAGAATAAAAGCGTAAATGAATGCTGGAGTAAGGTTTAGAAGAGATAACAAAAAGGAAAAATTAATTAAGAGCTGTAAAACAGGAAATTGTGGAGAGCCACGATCGCCTATGTTTGGAAGAATACAACATATAAAAAAAGAAAAGAAAAGAAAATATGGATTCATATTTGGACGGAGATAAGTTTAACGATCTCAAGTGGAATTCCAATCTGTCTCGGCTATTCCTTGAGACTTTAGCCATTACGATGCGTACAATTTCAATAATAATGAATAAATTCTAATTAAACATGAATTTTTCATATTTTCGGACTCTAAATTCTAACATTTCTCATGGAATAACCTGATATGTACTAAAGTTATCGATAAAGAATTAAACCAGAGTAATTTAAAAGATAGTCTGTGTCGCCATTTTCCTAGCTGAGTAGAACTGAACGTAGAAAATGGTAAAAGTAGCATTTCTTGTGAATTCCTTCCCATTTTCATCCACAATGACCGGATAAGCTCCGGCTTTGGCAGCAGTTGGCTACTCGACAGCAGCATAATCACAAAAATCTGATAATATCTAACAGAAATTGCAACCATGCTTAGTTTTATTGGTTATTATCTTTATCTACGCTCATGATATGTCTGTGGGCCGACAAGAACAGACGCAGTAATCGCACACTGATTGGATTGTCGACCATATTAAATACCTCTATGCACACACACACACACACACACACACACACACACACACACATATATATATATATATATATATATATATATATATATATATATATTACATTACTCGAATTACAATAAAACTTATTAAAAGTTCACTGTGCTTTTCAGCTGATTTCGAATTGTGACGCGTTTGGTTTTGATTGGTTAGATTTGTATGCAGTGGGTTTTCTCCTTTGCCTGAAATGATACGATACGAAAGAATTCGTTTAGTTTTTTCCTTTTTTCATTAATCACTTATTGATGTACATTTGGGATTAGTAATCGATTATGACTCTTGAAAAATAAAAAAAACTAAAAACAATACGATTTAGTTTTCCTCGAGCAAGGTCTCCTAATTCGTTTTTAGAAAAAAACAGAATTTCTCACAATCGGTTATATTAACAAGAGTTTCAAAAATTGATTAGACGGAATGTTAACCTTCAAAATACGGAAATTTTAGCGTGACTTTTAAAAGTCAAATAACAGTCGGTATTCCAAACATAGACTTTGAAGTGTAACGCCTGAATTTATGGCATGAAAAGTTTTTCTTTTCTAATATTATGTAAATTTCCATCATAATTCCATTTCTGCTATGGTCGCACTATTTACCAACACAGCGGGAAGACCTAAGGCAGGTCGTGGTGCGTTGTTATGGCTCCATTTCATGTTTTTTTTATTTCTCCTTAACATCCCTAGCGTTACATAGACAAAGTCACCCCCAGACCGTGGGCTGCACCTAACAAGACAACTTTTTGTGCATCTCTTAAGTTGAAGTTTCCAGTGATTCATTCAAATGTGTTGTTTTGTTTTGTTTTTTTACTTTTTTATCAATCCAGGTGCACCTAATATGACCGGTACTATTATTGCTTTCAATTTCTACATTTTTTCTAGTTCAATTTCCAGGTCTTTATATTTTTATTGTTTTTCAAATTGCTTGGTTGCTATGTTACAATGCACTGGACAAGACATTTCAACTAGTAGGCACGCTTTTTCTATTTGGGTTTTAACAATAATGTCCTGTCTATTTGCTTCAGTTTTTCTGTCTGTGTAGATGGTGAAAATTATTATTATTATGTAGTCATTTTTCATCATATTTCGATTTCTGCTATGATCGCACTACCTACCAAGTCTGTGGGAAGACCTAAGGCAGGTCGTTTTGTGTTATTATGGCTCCATTTCATGTTTTTTCTATCTCCCCTATCATCCCTAGCTTGACATAAACAAAGGATTTATTGGCATGGGTATTGGCAATGCAGAGGTTTGTCTTGCCAGCGTTGTTTCATATGTTCAAGTGCTTTCCTTGGCTTTCTTTTTCATATTCTCTGCCGCAATAGTTGGTCTTGGCTTCTCTTTTGTTTTTCTACAGAATCTACTAAATGTAAATCTTGTTAGTATTTACTACCTTCTTTCGTTACTGAATATTTTTTCTTTCTGTTTTTATGTTGTTTGACTAATTGTATCATCCGGTCCTTTGTTGTTTCTATGTATGTTAGTAAGCCGATCGTTGTTGTCTTGTGTGACAATTCTAGCTGAATAAGACCTCTTCCACCTTCTTTACGGGGTATGTATAGACGGTCTACATCAGCGTTTAGATGATGCATCTTATGCTTAGAAAGAAGCTTGTTTCAGAATTCATTTGCCTGATGTCGTTCAGAGTCCAGTTAAGATGTTGAAACTATATTGGACAACTGGGATGGCAAGGCTATTATTGACCATAAATCTGTTCTGAGAATTCAATTCAGTTTTTAATATCAGTCGTAGCCTTCTACAGTCCTCTTTACGCACATTTTTCTTCCTTTTTATGGTGAATTTTTTCACTCTCATTTACACCTAGGTATTTATAAGCTTCTTCTGGCTCTAACTCTTTTATTTTTACAGCAGGGTCTAAGCTAATTGAGAATGTTTGTTGTAGCGATCCCCTTAAAACTGTAGCTTTAGTACATTTATTCAAATTGAATTTCATTCAATGTCTTATCTGAAGCCTTTTACAGTTTGCAGAAGACCTTCCAGCTCGTTATCATTCTTAGCATACAACTTTAAGTCGTCCATGTAAAATAGCTTATTTTCTTTTTGGGTATTTTATAGACACATTCTGTCTTGTTAAGTGCTATTAATGATATGCAGAACAGTAAGGGAAACAAAGAGTCACCTTGAAATATACCTCTTTTGATGTTTATTTCACCAGACTTATAGGTTCCATTTATATGATTGAAGTAAAGGGTTGTTTTCCATATCGGCATACATTGTTTGATGAAATTGATGATGACGAGTGATATCTTGTATATATTTAAAGCCTTTAAAATCCAGGAATGTGGCACACTATTGAATGCCTTATGATAATCTATCCAGGCAGTACTAAGATTTCTCTTTGCATAGTAGCAGATTTCCAGGCTCATTCTGTTAATAAGCAATTGGTCTTTACATCCGTAACAGCCACGTTTGCACCCTTTTTGTTCAAGCGGTAGTGGGCCATTTCTTTCCAAGTAGAAATATGTCTGTTTTGTTAAAATAGATGTTAATAGTTTGTATGTTGTTGGAAGGCATGTAATTGGTCTGTAGTTTTTCGGGTTGTTTGTGTCACTATTCTTGGGTAGAAGAAATGTAATTCCTTTGGTCATCCATGCAGAAAATTTAGTGGGATCGTTAACCATTTCTTAAAATTATTTGGCTAGTTTTTTTATCTGCTGTATTTAAATAATATAGCCAAAAGTTAGGAATTTTATCTATTCCTGGAAATTTCCAATTGTGTGCTTTTTTCAGTGCACATTTAACATCCTCTTCTTTGATTCCAGCCCATATCTTAAATATGGTTTATTTTTCATTCGTTCTATCTCTTGCGCAATCCAATCTACTTCTTTGTTATGTTCTTTAAGGAAAGCCCAAATTTTTTCCCAGAACTGTATAACTTCTTCCATTTTGAGGGAGAGTGTCACTTCAATTCTTTTTTTACCTATTTCCCTGTAAAATTCCTTTGTATCGGTTTGAAAAATCTTGTTTTCTCTGTAGAAACTTGATCTTTTCTCATAGCGTCTTATTCTTTGAGCCTTCAGTTGTATTTTTTGCTTTATTTTTTCCTTAGTAGGACTTCATTTTCATTTCTAACATTGTATTTTCTTTCGACTCTTCTGCCTTTTCTAGTTCTTACATTTATTCCTCTTGTCAGTTTATCGAGTACTGATAGTTCCCTTCTAAGTTGTTCGATTTCTTTTTCTATTTTTCTTTTCCAAGTTGGATCTTTATGTTTGCGAGACTGCCTTGTTTTTAATTTGATGTTCAATTTTTTGTTGCTGCTATTGCTGATGCATATATTGCTTCATTGAGATTTATATGATAGTCTTCTTCATCCAAAACTAATTTGAGTGCTGCATTTTAGAGCTCAATAGTTTCGAGGTTATGCTTTGTTGGTTGTAATTTTGGGAGCTGTTCTCGTTCCTCCATTGCAATATTTTGTATCTGACTTATATGTTTCTTGATTTCTTCCTTGGCTTCTTATATACTGTTCTTGTTTTCCGTAAAATAATTCTGTTCAATGTGTTTTGTGCTCGTTTTATTGCCGTCTTGTAACTGACTCAGATCACATATTTCCAGCACTTCTAAATTAACACCATTATCTTCACAGTGATTTATGTGTAACACGGTTTCTACATTATGACCTGTGACTTGTTTGATGTTACTACTTTTTATTTCTGATTCCGGTTCCCTTTCATATTGTGTTGATTCGTCTATTCTGGTTGCAATTCTTTTTATCTCATTGATTTCAGCTTCTGTCAGTCGGTTATTTCGCATAATGTATCTTCTTACATTAGCTAATTTATTTTCGTCAATGTACTTTCTATTTGTTTGTCCAACCATTTCTCGTCAAATGTCATATGTTTGGCGAGTAATGTTTTTTTTAGGTTTGAGTAACGCTTCATGAAATGCAGTCATAACGATTTGTACTCCTCACCAGAACATTTTCTTTTTTCTTTCTTTAAATATGCGGTTATAGATCTATCTGGAGAATTTTCAGGGCCATCATTAGAATTATCATATTTGAGGGGACCTGAAGATTCATTCTTTGTGTAGGAGTTTGTTCCTATGGCAGATTTTTCGACCTCAGGTATGTTCCCTCCTGAAGAACATGCTCCCTGTTTATTCACTAGAAGAGTCATACTGGACTTTTATTTCTATTTGTAATTCTCATATATTTCCTACGAGTGACGCACGGGTCCAAAAGTCCACCCAAAGTTGCCCGGTACGTTGGGTAACGGTCTTTTACAAACAGGTTTCCGAAGCCTGGAAGGGATCGTTTGTGACCTCACAAGGCAGTAGTCATTCACTCCTCGACACGGTTAACACCTTGAGTTGCGAGTTGTTGTTCGGAGTTTTTCTTCTCCTAAATAGGTTTCCAAGCGACAGCTGACAGAGACGCGGTTGGAAATCAAAGAGAAAGACGCTGGTTAAAAAAATACAATAATAAAAAACGACTAGGACGTAGCAGCCGCTCAACAAAACACAACATCACTACACTAGAGTATTTTGTAAAAAAAAAATTGTTTCTACCATCACTAGTCCTTGTAACAAAAATAATTGTTAAGAAAAAAATAATGGAAAAGAAAAAACTGACATACGTTTAAGTTTAGTAATGTTGTCAAATTTAAAAATAATAATAATTTGTTTGTCCACTGTATATTCAGTTATTTTTTCATTACGTTGTCAAAAATAGGCTTATCAAAAATAATTAAATAAATAAATGAATAAAAAATAGATAAATATATAAAAGTAAATAAAATAAAATAAATAAATACGTATTCTTTTGGCGAAAGAATATCGTACAAATTGTTTTTCATCGTACTTTTTCTTGTTTTATTTATTTTTTAAATTATCATGTTATTATTATTATTATTATTATTATTATTATTATTTTTATTATTATTATTATTATGTCATTTTTCATCATATTTCGATTTCTGCTTTGGTCTCACTACCAACCAAGTCTGCGGGGAGACCTAAGGCAGGTCGTGGCGTGTTGTTATGACTCCATTTCATGTTTTTCTATCTTCCATATCATCCCTAGCATTACATAGATAAAGTTTTCCTTAGTGTGTGGGCTGTACTTAATAAGACAATTTTTTTGTATATCTCTTAAGCTGGGGTTTCCAGGGATTCTTTCAATGTGTTGTTTTGTTCCATTTTTTATCATTCCAAGTGCACCTACTATCACTGGTACAACTCTTGTTTTCAATTTCCACATTTTTTCTATTTCAATTTCCAGGTCTTTATATTTTGACAGTTTTTCAAATTCCTTGATTGCTATGTTACAATCCGCTGGACAAGCCATATCAATTAATAGACAAGTTTTCTCCTTCTGGTTTTTAACAATAATGTCTGGCCTGTTTGCTTCAATTTTTCTGTCTGTGTAGATGGTGTAATCCCATAGAATGGTTACATCTTCTATTTCTGTAACCGGTGCTGGATGATGTTTATACCAGTGTTTGTTTATAGATTTTCCATTATGTTTGCACATTGCCCAATGTAAATATTGCCCAACTCTATCGTGGCGATTTTTATATTCATTTGGAGCGAGCACAGAACAGCCTGAGATTAGGTGGTCTATTGTTTCTTGGTGTTTATCACAAAACCTGCATTTTGGATCCATATTATTATGCATATTTGCCTGAAAGTTTCTAGTGAAAAGACTTTGGTCTTGTGCTGCAAGAATAAAGCCTTCAGTTTCAGACTTTAATCCAGATGCACGTAACCATCGATGAGTATTAACTTTGTCAACATTGGATTTATTGGCACGTTCTGGATATTGGCCATGCAGAGGTTTGTCTTGCCAGCGCTGTTTCATCTGGGGCGTTTGCTACCAGAATTAGGCAACGCATAGCATCCTCTAAGTTTGGCTCCAAAGATTACTGGCGTCTCTGCAAAAGCGTGCTCAGCAGGAACAAGACTTCAATACCCCCACTAATCAATGAATTTGAAGTTCTCACCTCCCCAGCCGACAAGGCTGAGTGCTTTGCCCGTAAATTCTCAACCAATTCGACACTGGACTCGTTAGGAATACCTACACCAGACTTCCCACCCAGAACTAAGGCTCAACTAAATAACGTCCTCATCTCGCCCTCGCTGGTCGCCAAGATAATTGCGCAACTTGACCCACACAAAGCGAGCGGCGGTGACGGAATCCCAGTCATAGTACTGAAGAAATGTGCCCCAGAACTCTCCTCTGTCCTCTCTAAACTCTATAACCTCTGCCTATCTGCTTCCTGCTTTCCTGCCTGTTGGAAGTCCTCCTGCGTAGTACCTATATTTAAGAATTCTGGAGAACCCTCGGACCCCGCCAATTACCGTCCTATTAGTCTCCTTCCAATCTTTGGCAAAGTTTTCGAAGCCATTATCAACGCCGAGGTGATTCAGCACCTTATGACCAACGGGCTTCTCTCTGACAAACAGTATGGGTTTCGCTTCACCAGGTCTACTGCTGATATGCTAACGACCATTACCGAGTACATATACCAGGCACTCGACAAGAATGGTGAAGCCCGAACCGTTGCCTTGGATATCTTCAAAGCATTCGACAGGGTCTGGCATGCTGGCCTCTTGTGCAAACTGCGGAGCTATGGGATAACTGGACATCTGTTTGACCTCATCCAGTCCTTCCTCTCTAACCGCACATTAAAGGTGGTATTAAATGGGCATGCCTCCCAAAACTACCAGACGAACGCGGGCGTCCCTCAAGGTTCTATCCTAGGTCCCACGCTATTTCTGATCTACATTAATGATCTCCCCGACACCATTAGATCCCAAGTTGGCATGTATGCCGACGACACAACAATCTACTCCCGCATCGATCAGAAACCAGGTCTGGACGACAAAGTGAACCTCGCTGCCGCACTGGAAAGGGACCTCCAATCCGTAGTGACCTGGGGTAGGAAATGGTTGGTAAATTTCAATGCCTCCAAAACAAAGCTGTTATCAACTAACCACCATAGACTATCGCATCTACCTCCCATTAGCATGGGACAGGCTAGCCTCCCAGAGAGTAAAATACTACGCCTCCTTGGCCTTACACTCTCGGCGGACCTCAAATGGAATGACTATATTGAATCCATTGCCAAATCTGCTGCTATGAAAGTCGGCTCTCTGTGCAGGGCCCGGAAATTTTTCCCACCTGAAACTATTCTGCACATATACAAATCTACCATCCGCCCGTGTATTGAATATTGCTGCCATATCTGGTCGGGTGCCCCTGCTGCTCTCCTTGGGCTTCTTGACAAAATACAAAGGAGGATCTGTAACGTGGTTGATACTAACTTGGCAGACCGGCTGCAGCCGCTCTCACACCGGCGTGATGTAGCTTCCCTGTGCCTCTTCTACAAGTACTTTCATGGCTTCTGCTCCGATGAGCTTAGATCACTGGTGCCGCCCAAGCACGAATTTACACGAGATACTAGATTAGCAACTAGGTCCCACCCTTTTACAGTTAAACAAATAAGATGTAACCGTAAATTCTACTCCAACAGCTTCTTTTCTCGCGCTTCCCGCCTGTGGAACTCCCTTCCACAAGTCTGCTTTCCCGACAGTTACAATCTCCAGGTGTTTAAATGTAGGGTCAATAGACACCTCCTATCACACTAACTCCCAACTATTCTCACAACACTCTCATCTACCCAACCCTCATTCTCGGTATCCTCACCCGCCTATCACCCACCCTCTGTTATGTCCTATATTTAACCAGCCTTTCTCCTCTCTACGTAGCCCCCTGCACAGTAGTGGCAGTGACATGCCTTGCTCGGGGTGAAACGCTTATAAAAAAAAAAAAAAAAAAAAAGAGCTTTATCTTTGGCTTTCATTTTCATATTTTTGCCGCAATAGTTGGTTCTTGGCTTCTGTTTTGCTTTTCGACAAAATCTACTAACTGTAAATTTTGTTTGTATTTACTGCCTTTTATTATTATTATTATTATTATTATTATTATTATTATTATTATTATTATTATTATTATTCCTATGTAACTGATTTAGGCGATCTCTTTTATGAAATCGTTAAAGTGAAGGAAGAACTAACTCTCAATTGCAAAAAGACAGAAACTAATACAAAATTTATTTCTATGAGAAATACAATATTTATTTCCATAGAAAATACAAAAACTATTTCCATAGAAGGGTTCCCCAACTACACGCTTTGAGATCCTCTAAACCTAGACTGTTATAATTAAAATTGTTATGATTAAAGAAGTTTATGATATGAATGGATTAGAAGTTTCTAGGAAGACCACCAGGGATATAAGTAGGTATCGCCAATATTTCGGCATAGATTTTCGATACCTAAAATACATTAAAATGAAAAAAAAAACACTCTTGAAGATTTCATTTTCAATTTAATTAAAAGTTTAATGGTCAAATTTATTATTTCCATTAAATAAAAAATTCTGGTCTATTTCAGAAAGAATATATATATATAGACTGGAATGTCACATTTAGTTTTGATTTAATAAAATTTTCTTAAAAGTGGCCATTTTCTTAATTTTAAGACATTTGTAAACAAACAAAATTCATCGATTTTTAAAAAATTTCTAAAGATTCCTGACACTTTATTTTAGTAAAATTGGAAAATTGAAAATTAAATTAATCTGATTTTATATCATAAAAAATAATATACAACAAATTATTAACGATAGGTTGTGTTCATCTGAGCGAACGTTTTACGGACTGTTGAATGAAGAAGCGATGATAGCTTCTACGTATAACCATAAATGCAATTTTCATAAATCTAATGGAAAATAACAAAACTCTTAAATTACGTAACCTTTTCGTAATAATGGCAGTTTTAGTCAGCCATATATGAAAATAAGCAACGTATTAAGTAAATAAAAATTATTTTAAGAATAGATGGCACCACTAGGTTTAACAATGTCTGCAATTTTGGACTCGTAAATTTCGTTTCTACTTAATTATTATATAACCTCCAAAGAACGCCGCAATACAGATTTTACACAAATTTAAACTCTTATAAATTATCATAATTTAAATAGAAAAAAATTGAAAAAAAATTAATGTAAAAATTCATTATTCATCAAAAAAGTTTTATTTCTTCAGACAATAATGTCCTTAATATTACTTATTTACAAAAGCAAAAGAGAAGCATTTCTTATTAAATAATGTGAAAATTTTTGGATTTATTATTTTTCAATTCAGAGCCGATTTTCATTTAGATGGCACTAATTAGAAAAAAGTAGGTGAATTACAATCTCCAAAGACGCCTACTTCTAACAAAAATAAATTGTCAGAGAACACGAAGGTTATACGCGAAAATTCATGAAATTAAGTAAATGGGGGATAACACATTTAAAAAAAATCTTTAATAATATTTTAAAAATAAGAAATAATAATTATATTCATTTGTGAATAAGTCCTGAAAATGTCATTAAAATAGGACAATTATTTGATTTTTACAAGAATTTCCAAATAAATGTGTTTTCTACGGAAAACAAACGAAAAAAAAAGTCAATGTTAAAAGTTGCAGAAGGCGATGACGTAAACAAAACAAGATTTTAACTAAAATTTCAAAAGTGTTAAAAAAAGATTAAAAAAATTAAAGAAATAATCAAAAAATACTTTGGTCTTTCATCTTCATAATAACATGAACATTTTTAACGATAAAATTTCATTTTCGTTAAGTTTGTGGCCTTTGTATACGTTATGCTGTTTTCCCTCGAAATATCGAAGGTTGGTTGGTTGTTTTGTTTTTATGGCATATCAACCTCGGCGGGTCATTTATTGCCAAGTAAATTTTATTTATTTATTGCTGGTAATACCTTTTTCTTTCAACAATTTATTGTTGTTTTTTATAAGTTTTTTATCTAGTAATACTGTTTTCTTTTTCGAGTATCAAGATTCATTGGGATTTGTTTTTAAGGGCAGATTCCCCCAAGTCCTACCCTGTTATTTAACCCATAACTGGAGGGAAGAGACAGATTAATATCCTTCCCAAGTGTACCAGTGCTTAAGTGAATGCAGGGTATTCAACTGGAATTCGAACTCGGCTCACCGATTTATCTTTCCGAGCCGATATCCACTGCATCACAACGCACATCCGTCACTAAACGCTTACAGCACATGGTATTCTCAAGCGGTCACCCATGTAAGTACTGACCAGGCATAACGTTGCTTAACTTCGGTAATCGAGCGAGAACCGGTGTATTTAACGCGATAGGCCTTAAGCCAAATAGTGAAGCTTTCTAGATATAAGTCTAGATATTTCAATAAAAACTTTCATAAACATATTCTTGTGTATACATACGCACTCATTCTGATAACCCAACCAGCATAAAAAAAGGCAATCTAGAGATCGTGCCCATAAATAAACTGCAGCATTTATCGAAAAAAGAGAAAGTGTATTTCTTCTAAACAGAAGAAATGCTTATTGCTTCTAAACATGTTCTAAATATGGATTCTAAATGTTTTTAATGATGAACATTCTTCTTCTTCTATGTGCCCTGTCCCTTCAGGACGTAGGCGATCATGGCTCTCCACGTCTCCCTATCCCTTGTGGCTCTTAGTATGTTTTCTCCTGTTGCTCCCGGCAACCCCCGTTCCGTCATCCACCTGATCAGGCCCTGCAAATATGTTATCCGTTGCTTTCCTCTGTCTCTCCTTCCTTCTATCTGGCCAGTCAGTATCAGGTTCTCCAGGCTCTCCTTCCTCATTGCATGTCCCAGGAACTTCAGTTGTCTCTTCCTGATGCACAGCATCAATTTCCTTTTTGTTGCCATTCTTTCTAGCACCTCGTCGTTGCTTGTATGCTCAGTCCACGATATCCGTAGCATCCTTCTGTAGAACCACATTTCGGCCGCTTCCAGTTTTTTCCTCATTTTCGATGATATTGTCCAGCATTCACTGCCGTACTGAAGAACTGACATCACGTAGCAGTCCAGCACTCTTTTCTTTGTTTCTATTGAGATTTTCCTGTGTGTTAGTATTTTGATGCAGAATCAACTCTATAAAACAAGTTTTAAACATAATTATTTGTTATTCTAAACTAGTTTTCCTTTTGTTTTTATATTTAACATTATCGATTATTTGTTAATAGATATTATAATTATGCTACTTGTGTACTTGTCCTTCGTCTGCAGCAAGATGAACAAATTGTAAATAAAAACAGTATATTTATTGGAAAATATCAGTCAGTTAAGTGCCAGACGTGATATAGACTTGGGCGATCATGTCTCAAAAAAATGCGACTGACTGGGCAGAAGATTTTCCCGCATTAGGTTGCCATTAATTTCTGTAGTAGACTGATTTCCAACAAATGTTATAGAACCCAAATTTTTCTGCCATTTAACCCATAGCTGTGGCGAGAAGCGATGGACTCATACATTTCCTAAAAGATATTTACACGGATGTGAATGCAATGAATTCGACTGGAATTCAAACTCGGTTCTCCAATTTCTCGTTCCGAGTTCGAATTCCAGTTGAATTCGTTGCATTCATATACGTGAAAATTTCCTTGGAAAAGTCATGAAAATATACCCAGTTTGAATACTGAAACCATAAAAATGAAATTCAGAGGGCTGCATATTATTGCTTATTCAATTTTCGATATACACCTTACTGATCATATTTCTATTAAACAGAATTTGTTAGAAAAAACATAGCCACGTGCGTAAAATTTTAGACAGTGAAAAGAACCTTTAGATATTGGGGGGCCATTTACAAGGGTTGTTGTCAGGTAAAAAAAAAAAGGAAAATTAGCCCACATAACGCAATTTCATTCAAGTTTGGTTTGTTTGTAGGTTTAAGTGTGATATATTTTAATAAAAATATTTCCAAAAATGAAAAAGAAAAGCAAGTTAATAATTTCCTAAAAGTTCGATAAAATCGTATAATTACCTGATAATTGTTGTGGATTCCGGGTGAGGAACCGCACAAAATATTGAACAACAAAAACAGATATGGAAATAGAAAAGTAGGTTATATTGAACGTAATATACAAACTTGAACGCAGGTTAGTAAATCCAGAAATACTATTAGTAAGAAATAAATATATACTAGTTTTGAAGTGGAGTCGTGGAAATACTATATCCCTATATCCGTGTAGATTATTCTAGCTGAGTGGAGCTCAGAATTAGTCTGACTTCTAATGCGGTAGTCTGTGGGTAAGTTCGGTATATCTCGATAATTTACGTATCAGTTCCGATACACTCCGATAACTGTAACGGATCTACAAATACTCTCTACTGCCAAATGCAACGGTATTTAGTCACCTTCCCACGAAGGCGAAATGTGACACAATATCTTTTTAATGTGGGTCTTCCGGGCCATATACCCTGGCCAAAAATATCTGTCTATCTTTCCCCAGTCGTGATTCTACTCTTCGGCGGAACCACGACTGGGTTAGTGCCCTCCACCCGAAGGCAGAGAGCTAACAATATCGTAGTAGCAGAGGCAAATGCCAACTGCAACTGTATTTACCCACCTTCCCACGTAAGGTGAGATGTGAACCAAGGTCATTTTAATGTAGGTCTTCCCGGCCATATAGCCAGACCAAACATATCTGTCTATAAGAGCTGACAGTGTCGTAGCAGCAGAAGCAAATGCCGATTGCAGCGGTATTTACCAACCTTCCCCTGCAAGGTTAGATGTGACACAAGGTCATTTTATAGTGGGGTTTCCCGGTAATATAGCCGGGTCAAAAAATGTCTGTCTATTAATACCGAGTCGTGATTCTACCCTTCGGTGGAACTACGACTGGGTTTGTGCTCTCTGCTCGGAAGCAGAGAGCGCCCTCTAACCGAAGGCAGAGGCTGACAGTGTCAGTAACAGCGGCAAATGTCGACTGCAACCACTGTTCTCTCTATGGTAGGAGTATATGTATACTTAGCTCGAGTTCTATATTATATATAAAGGGGACATCCCATAACAATAATTATTAGTGTAATTTTCTTTTCTTGCCTCTAAAAGTACGATTTTACTGCTTTAATCAGATTAGCGATTGCGCAGACTCAGAGTAAGAGCAATGTGTTATTTCCAATACATTTGTTCAATTTGTTGTGCCAGAATGTTATTTTTTTTCACCGCAAAATTAATCTTTCACTTATATAATCCTACCATTCTTTCTTAATACTGATGCGATATCTGGTCTTGTGTCCCTGCTGAATATCTCGAAACTCTTGACAAAATTTAAATAAGTATCTATAATGCAATCAATCCTGGCCTGGCATTTCTATTACATTTACTTTCTCACCAACGTGACCAGGTTCCCCTCTGTTTTTTTCTACAAATATTTCCACGGCAACAGTTTTTATTACTTCCTCCCCGTGCTTACGGGAGTTTAAACGTACTACTAAATTGGTAACTAGTTGTCACCGTTTTACCTGATGAACTAGCTAGATGCATCCGCCAATTCTATTTTAATAGAACCATTTCTCGCACTTCTCACCTGTGGAAATTATTTTCAATTTATTACTTTCCTTTCACCTACAATCTTCAAAAAGTTAAATGCAGTATTGATGGTCTTCTTTATTGTTCTTTACTATTCTTCAAGAAAGATGACCTAAATGACCTTTTAGAATTTCTAAAAGCAACAAAATTCTATAACAAATATAGTTGCAAAATAAGATAGCATATAACCATCACACATCAAATCACAAAACCTCTACTTATATCTCGACAGCAATACACTCACAAAAGATCAACAAGCAGTAAAAAAAAAAAAAAAAAAAACTTCTTCAGCATTAAATGATCCAAAAGTGTAGACATGCTGGTAAAACAAACAAATAAACTTTTCTATATTCTCACTAAATGCTTCTTATTCTCTTTCACTCATTGCAATCCCATTACAACATAGTAAGTTTATCACCTTTCTTAGGGAGAAATGATTTTACACACACACACACACACACACACACACACACATATATATATATATATATATATATAGTTAAATATAATTGAGAATCAATCAATTTTTAATCATAAGCAATTCTAAACATTGTATATTGACTTTAACTTCTGGTGAAAATAAAGACAAAAATTATCCAACCTTTAGATATTTTGTTCATTACGCTGGTTTTAAGCTTTCGACTCACATGAGCCACCTTCAGAATAGTTGTAGGAACGATAACATAAAGATATCCATCAGCAAAAATAATATTATCTTGTGTTTACCTAAAACATTGCTATGCGACGATAATAGTCATCAAATAGCAGACGCAGTTCGTCAATTTATAATGCGGTTCTATTACGTCACACCACGTGAGAGACAGAAAGTTTAACAACAGAACCATATGTCTAAATGCAATATAATATGTTGTGACTAGATTGAAATGTAATTTTATGCGTTGTGGGTTTGCTTTGATCTAATGTAGATTGTCTTCAATATCTAAAGCTTCTTTTCACTGTGTGTATGTGTGAGTATTATTGTGTTATCAACTAAAATCTGTCTAATATTACGCATATGGCTATGTTTTTTGAAAGAAATTTTGTTTAGTAGAGCTATGGTCATAATGGTGGCAGGTAAGCCTACGGGAGAGAGGGATTGTAGTAAAACAGATATATGTAGTGGGTTTATTATTTATATGAAAATCAATATATGTAGTGGGTTTATTATATGGACAAAAAAAATTATATTTGGGGTCTACAAAAGGAATTTTTAAAAACTGATGAAATAATCACAAATTTATATTTGAATTGAAAAACCTTAAAAATTCTACCAAACTGGATAGCCCCGTGGGGAAATTAAAACTGGAACAATAGAAAATACCCTGATATAAATATAATAAAATATCCAGACCCTACAGCGGTAGTGATATTTCCAGATTGTGCCAAGAAGAAAAAAATAGCCATTATTTTCTTCCAAGAACAAAAACAAACGTACTGAATGAAAGAAATAATGTCCTAATGTAATTACACCTATAGATACATATTAGGATCATACAAACGTGGATGAAACCATTTTAAGAGCCTTAAGTAACTCCTTCCTAATTTTGAAAATTTACGGACATCCAAAAATTCTACACGCGCATTCGTTAAAAAATCCCTGTTGTATGTTCGAAAATCGTTAAAAAAACATTTATTATAAATTACCTAGGTTGAAACCTAGATTGCAGAAATAACTAATTTCCAAATGAAAAATACTTAAAAGCTCTACAATATAATTGTATTGAACACTTTTTAATACAACTGAGTACTGGTCTAATTTAATTATGACCAAAAACTAATTAATCTGCTTTTCTCTTACAACTGTGTACATTTATCCTCAGTGTATTTCAACAAAATTAATGCAGGATTGATGGCAAGATAAAAATCCACGAAAATATGAAAACAAAACTGCAACTACTTAAAATATCACATTCAATAAAAAAATCAACTATATTCCTAATAGGCATGAATACACGCTATGATTACTACAAAAAATTGAACAGTTTCTGATCAGAACGAGATGGAAAGCATTATTCTTTAAAAATAATTATGCGGGAGAAAGGAAAAATTTGAATAATTTCAAATTTAAAAACCAGGAATTACCTCCTGCCTTAAAGAATTAATTAAATTTGCAAAGGTATGATTTCCGTAATAAACTGAAACAAATATAAAAAATAACAACATCCATAAACTATTAAACACTGAAGTAAAAAAATAAAAAAATAAAATAAATACCCACAATAAAGGAGACAAGTCGAATGACATACAAGAAATAAGCCAAAAATAATACGAGAAAAATATAAATTAAAAAAATATTAAGTGCTACACAAAAGCACCAGAATTCTACATTAAAAATAAAACCGATCCCAGACAAGTTGGGTGTAAGTAACAAGGTACAAATTTTGACCGGTTAGCAAGCTTTCCTAACGATCAGTCAGTTAAGTGCCATACGTGATATACGCTTTGGGCGATCATGTCTTGAAAGAGACATGACTGACTGGAGAGAAGATTATCCCACAGGAGATTGCCATTACTTTCTGCGGTAGACTGGTTGCCAGCCAGGGCTATAGAACCCAATTTGTCATGGTATTTGACTCATACCTAGAGGGGGAAGAGATAGATTATATTAAATTATTATATGAAGTAGTAGTGGGGGATAAGTTTATTACTTCATAACAATAGAAAACCGATCTCCCACTTTATGTCCAGTACAAATTTTAATTATTTTTCCAACTATTATATTCAGTCAGTCAGTTAAGTGCCATACGTATTACACGCTTTGGGCGATCATGTCTCGAAAGAGACATGACTGACTGAGCAGAAGATTATCCCAGAGTAGGTTGTCATTGCTTTCTACGGTAGACTGGTTGCCAGCCAAGGCTATAGAACCCAACCTGTCCTATTATTTAACCCATAACTGGAGGGAAGAGACGGATCAATACCTTTCCCAAGGGTATTTGCGCGTAACTGAATCCAAGGAATTCAACTGGAATTCGAACTCGGTTCTCCGATTTGTCGTTTCGAACCGATATCCACTGCACCACAACGCACATCCTGATAAGTCGTAGAAATCATATAAAACCGTAAACTTTACCATTTGAAAAATAAAACTAGCGTTTGCTTTGCTGAGTTTAATTCAGCGTGTTATTTGCCATTCAGTAAATACGCCATACACACTTAGGCGATTATTTCAAAAGGGACATGACTGACCAGGCAGAAGATTTTCCCACCATTACTTCCTGTGTTAAAGACTATATGACCCAATCTGTTCTGTTATTTAACCTATTGAAAGAGAGAGGCGACGGATATTTTCTATTGTAAAGTGAATGCAAGGAATTAAACTGGAATTCAAACTCGGCCCCCCCATTTGTCGTTCCAAATCGATATCCATTGCACCACAAAGCACATTCCTAACGATAAAAACATAAAGATATTTTTTCCAATAGCCTCTAGTACTGGCTCATAAAACTAGCAAAACCTGAAGTAGGTAAGAAAAGCCAGGAAATATAAAAAGTATTTGTGATTTACAGAAGATACATACAAATCTAAACTTATTTATAAATGGAAAGAAGTCTGTGTGTGTATGTGTGTGGGTGTGTCCGTTACCTACAGACTCCGAAACGGCTGAACCGATTTTCTTGAAAGTTTAAACAGTTGTACTATAAGCGTCTGCGAGTGTTCTTAGCTAGGTTTTGTGTCGAGGTACCCCCGATAAATATCGAAAATCGATAATCGAAAAAAACCGGGTTATAGAAGGAATGGTCCGATTTTAATCAAAATTCATACACTCATACACAAAGACATAAGAAACGATATTCAGAAGTTTCAATGTTGCCATTATTACACTAGTGCAGAAAATTGATAATATATATATAAAAAAGGCAAGATGTTTGTGTGTGTTCGTTTATCTGCCTGTATGTCTGTATTTTTTTCAGCCCTTTTATTTTAGTTTTTGCTTCGGGTTTGGCTCTAAGTATGTATAATTGTAGTTCTTAGTCTCAGCCATGATACCATTTACTCAGAGGACTTATTTGGCCTTCAAAATTCAGTTTACGACGAAAAATACTTATTTGATATCGATACCAGGAAATCAAAATTTGACTTACATCCATTCATTTTTCTTTCAGTCTACGGTTTCGCTTTAACTAGAAACAACTATTGCTTTTTAGTCTTTCGTGCCAACGTCCAAAGAGTCTGAGCTCCAGGACTATGGATTAGTTTTAAAGCTTTCATTACACCAAAGAAACGTGTGGCTATACTCCTAGTAATTTCATAAAATATGATTTAAATAAATTTTACCCATCAATATCACAAAAACGATTGATGGACGTTTAAATTTTATTAAACTGTTCATAGATTTACCATCCGGTCATACAAATATAATACTGAATTGCCGAAAATCCATACTGTTACATCATGGTGAAGCATAGATTAAAAAGAAAATCACATTTGGTTTACCACAAGGTTTGTTTGATGAAGCCGAAATTTCTGAATTAATGTGACTAAATAAAATTAATGAGATAATTCACATAGACACCCACGGATTATACAGAGACGACGGTTTAATGATAGCACTAGACAACAAAAGAGAAAATTACAAAATAAAAAAATAAAAATCCTTTAAAATTTTTTAAAACATCGATTTTGAACTAGATGTTGAAACAAATAAGAAAGTTGTTCAATATTTAGATGAAGAATCTAAACTACTAACTGTCAGTGTCACTCCATAAATGAAAACAATGACAGATTTAAAATACGCAAACACAAGATCTAACCATCCGACCATCATAATCAAAGAAATCCCGAAAGGAATAGAACAAAAACTATCAAAAAATGTTATTACAAACCAATCCTTGATGAAAAGAAAAATGATTATAAAAAGACTTTAAATGAATCTGGTCTTAAAGAATAATTAGAGTACAAAACTCAGTCAAACAAGCAAACAAACAAACAAACAAACAAACAAACAAACAAACAAACAAACAAACAAACAAACAAACGAAAAGTAATACTAAGAATGAAAACAGTATTTGGTTTAACCCACCATCTTACTTGAAAGTAAAATCAAAACTAGGGCAAATATCTTTTAAATTAATGTTGGGGATCACCCTTTTTTGGATACGCCTCATGTGTACATATTATCCTCTCTATACAGGGAACAGTAGTTGCAAAGCAGTACTTGCCTTGCTACTATGACACTGTCAGCTCCTTGCCTTGGGGTAGAGGGCGCTCTCTGCTTCCGAGCAGAGAGCACTAACCCAGTGGTGGTTCCGCCGAAGGGTAGAATCACGACTCGGTAATAATAGACAGACATTTTTTGGCCCGGCTATATGGCTGGGGAGACCCACTATAAAATGACCTTGTGTCACAGCTAACCTCGTGTGGGAAGGTTGGTAAATATCGTTGGAAAACAGTACTTGCCTTGCTACTATGCCACTGTCAGCTCTCTGCTTCCGAGCAGAGAGCACTAACCCTGTCGTAGTTCCGCCGACTCACGACTCGGTAAAAATAGATAATGTTGGCCTGGCTATGTGGCCGGGAAGACCCACAATAAATAGACCCTGTGTCACATCTAGCCTTGCGTGGGAAGGTTGGTAAATACCGTTGCAAATAGTTGTAAAGAGTAGTTGTACAGTCGCTTAGTTGGTCAGTAAGTTGGTGCATAGTAAGTTGGAGTTGTTTTGGATATAGGCTCATTCCCCGCCCATACTTTTTCACTACAAGGCTGTATATATTGATTCTACTAATAGTATTCCTGGATTGACTTACCCGTGTTCCATTTTGTATATTTTTGTTCAATATAGCTTATATTTTCTCTCTCCATATCTGCTTTTGCTCTTTATTATTTTGTGTGGTTTATCAACCAGAAAACAATTAAGTAATAAGTATTTCTCAAAAACTCAGAATTAAATAGAATATTCAACAAGAATTCAAACACATTAAGTTATAGCTGTACTAGTAATATAGAAAAATGCATAATAAACAAAACGCCAGAAACCTAGCTAATAACATAACATCAATAGTAAAGAATGTGACTATAGGGACAAAAACAAATGCCCATTGAACAGATGTTGTGAAACAAAAGGCGTTATTTACAAAGTAATATTACATGACACTGATGAACAAAGAAAAACTTATTTGGGGTCTACAAAAAAAGAATTTTTAAAATCAGATGAAGTATTCACAAATCTCCATTTAAACTTGAAAACCTTTAAAATTGCACCAACTGGCTTGCCACGTGTAGCAATTAAAACTAAAAAGTGGAGAAAACCATGACTTAACATGGAGTATAGTGAAAAAAAAAATAAGCCAAACCATACAATGGTGGTGATGCCTGAACATTGTGCCAAGAAAAAAGTTAGCCATCATGTTACTTCCAGAACAAAAAATAAAATTACTGAATGAAAGATCTGAAGAAATATCGAGATCTAATCACACCTATAAGTAAATCTTAGGATCATACAAACCTGGATGAAAATGTTTTAAGATCCTTAAGAGATTTCTCCCTAATTTTTAAAATGTTCGGTTGTTTAAAAATTCCGGTTGCGCGTTCGTAATAATCCCTGTCGTACATTTGAAAAAAAGTTAGAAAATCAGTTATTATAAATCGCTTGGAGATACCGAAAGGTTGAAACCTAGTTTACGGAAATAACTCATTTTCAAACAAAATATATTGAAAAGTTCTACAATATAAATGTATAGAGAACTTTTTAATACAACACGTACTGTTATGACCAAAACTATATATATATATATATATATATATATATATATATATATATATATATATATATATATATATATATATATATATATATATATATATATATATATATATATATATATATATATATATATATATATATATATATATATAAATTTTTCATACATATATATACATAAAATTTATATATATATATATATATATATAAATTTTATGTAAATATATATATATATATATATATATATATATGTATGTATATGTATATATATATGTATAAAATTTGTCATACATTTTTATGGAAGAGGTTAGATTTCTGGCAAACGAGAAGTTATTCGTAATTGGACTATAAATACCCAAGTGTAGGCAGTATCGGTTGGGTTCCTATTAAAGAGGGGTTATGATGTCGGAAGAAGCAAAACCCCTAATGAACCACAGCTGAAAACCTCACTGATGATATGTGTTAAGGCATCAAACGCATGTATTTCACAAAATGTTGACTGATTGCCTTATATTCAGTAAACCGACTCCATAGTTTCGTAGACGAATCCTTTTTGTAATTGTTTGGTACATTTGTCAGCAGGTTTCATCAATTGATTCCCGATTTTCTCCTTTCCTTTATTTTAATGTCAAGTTAAAAATAATTTATTTAAATATATGCAAAATATATGGTATTCTTTTGTTGGGATGAATGCAAGGTGACAATAATAGTGTCTGCATTATCATCATTTGAATATGAAATAATGTCCTGAATATTGTTGCAACCTTTCTGTTTTAATCGATATGGCATTTGGATATATAGTAAAAGGGGAAAGCATATAGACAGTTAGAAATGAAACGATAAAGATGTTATATAATGCTATAGACAACTCAATCTCTTTTCTAAAAATGGTCGATTAGCCAAAAATTTCCATTTTTTTCTTATCTTTTCATTTTCTTCTTTTTTTTTTTTTTTTTGGTTAAGCCGGTAAGTGCTGCCATTAAAGACGATTCCTATGAGCCTCTTTTCTGTTATTTACAGAAGTCATTCAATAGGATGGATTGTCTATTTTTGGATTGGAATCTAAGTGTCTTAGAACAGCAACGTTGATGCAAAAACAGATATTCTTTGCGAAGCTTTTCTTCTTGCAATCTACATACTGTGTACGTCGATTTAATTGTTTTTTTAATCCTAAATGATTCTGTAAATGAAGACAAGAATTGCATTCTCTTTCATTCTTTCTTTCTTTTTTTTCTTTTACAGCTTTTATTAACCAGCTCTGATATCCAAAGTTTCTGGTGTTAATTTCTTTTCTATTGTTTTAGAAATTTGTAAAATGTTATCGAATCGTTTAAATCGTTTCACATCCGGCATGTTAAAATATACTTTACAATACTAATAGTTCTTCTTGTTCTTGTTCTTGTTTGATGATGTGCCGTGTTAATTCAGGACGTCGGCGATCATAGATCTCCTCTAATTTCCTTTCCTTTCCTTTCTTTCTTTCTTTTTTTCTTTCTTTCTTTCTCGGCATTTATTAACCAGCTCTGATATCCAAAGTTTCTGGTGTTAATTTCTTTTTTATTGTTTTAGAAATTTGCCTCAGCTGTAAAAAGTTATCGAAGCATTTAAAATCGTTTAACATCCGGCATGTTAAAGCATACTTTACAATACTTCTTCTTCTTCTTCTTCTTCTTTTCTGATGTGCCGTGTCCATTCAGGACGTCAGCGACCATAGATCTCCATATTTAATTTCCTTTGTAGTCATTAATAAATTTAGTCTTTTTGCTATCTTCCCTACTGGTTATATTTTAAGAATATACTAGAAAAGTATAAATATTTATTTACTTCCTTTATATGTATTATATCATAGCTTTGGAATAAGGTGATAAGTATCATTTTATTTCCAAGCAGTGATCTAAATGCTGATGTAATTACCTCTTTTATGTCAAAAACGCCAGTTCGGTATTCCTCCCAGTCTGTATTTCAACCGTCCATTTCCACATGACAAGTAGATTACTCTATGTTAAACTCCGCTCCTCATCCACAAATCCTGCGGATGTTAAATTCTCAAAACCCTCTTTTCATATTGTGTTTCACAGTATATGATTAAATTTGGGCTAACACTCTCAGCGGAGCTCAAGTGGAATGACTATATACAATCCATAGCTAAATCCGCTGCTAAGAAGGCCGGTTAACTGTGCAGGGACAGGAAGTTTTCCCGTCTGAAAGATGGATCCTGAACATATATAAATCTTCCATCCACCCGTTTATTGAATACTGCTGCGACATCTGGTCGGGTTCCCCTGCTATTCCCCTCGGGGTTCATGACAAAATCCAACGAAGAATCTGTAATATGATCGATACCGACTTGTCAGCTCGGCTGCAGTCGCTCTCTCACCGGTGTGACGTGGCTTCCCTGTGTCTCTTCTACAAATATTTCACGGCTTCTGCTTCCAATGAACTTAGCTCACTGGTGCCTACTAGGTATGAATTTACACGAGCTCCTAAATTAGCAACTAGGTCACACCCTTTTACGGTGAAACCAATAAAATGTAAACCACTCTAACAGCTTCTTTTCTCGCAAGACCCTCCTGTGGAATTCTCTTCTATATATTTGCTTCGACGACAATCTCCAGGAATTTAAATGTAAGGTTAATAGACATCTCCTATCTCACTAACTCGCATCCTTTCTCGCAAGCTCTAATTTCCATTCACTCCTCTCCCATTATACCGGTATTTTCATTCGTCTATTACCCTCCTCCTGACATCCCCTATAACTAAGCCCTCTTTCTCATCACTTTCCCTAATTTAACCTGCACAACAGTTGCAGTAAATCTACCTTGCTTAGGGTGAAATGATTATAAGAAATTATAACAATTTAATTAATTTTTTTACTTAACCCATCTGTGTGTAATTTACACATGACTTCCAACAGGCAATCAACTATTTAATAATGAATACAGAGATATATGATTATTCTTCATTGAAATAGTGATAATGCATATCGACCGATTAGTTTTATTTAATACTTCAGTCATCAACACGAACGTAAACTTATAACTTAACAGCCAATTGCATATCTTCGATCGAGAGGAAAAGTAATATTACTTGACAACATTATATTGAAATGTTTATAGCAGTGAATCTTGGATAATTTCCTCAAAGATGAACAACAAACCCGAAGCAACAGAAATGTGGTTCTACAGAAAGATGCTGAGGATACCATGAACCGAACACGTGAGCAACGACGAGGTTTTGGAGAAAACGAAAACAAAAAAAAAAAGAAACTTATATCTAACATCAGGATAGACCGTTGAATTTTCTGAAACACGTAATGAGGAAGGGGGTCTTGGGGAATCTGATACTCACAGGGCCGGATGGAGGGAAAGAGGGATTGAGAAAAACAGCGAGGAACATACTTGATTGGTTTAAGCAAATGGATGGAAGAGCAGGGTTTGGGAGAAATAAGAAGACAAAACATATCAAGTGCTACAAAAGACGGAAAGATTAAGAGGAAACCCGAAGCAACAGAAATGTTGTTCTACAGAAGGATGCTGAAGATACCATGAATTGAACACGTGAGCAACGACAAAGTTTTGGAGAGAAAGAAAACAAAAAAAAAGGAAACTTATTTTTAACATCAGAATAGACCGTTGAATTTTCTGGAACACAAAATGAGGTAAGGTTGCTTGGAAAATCTGATACTCACAGGGCGGATGGAGGGAAAGAGGGACTGAGTAAAAAGGCTAGCAACATGCTTGATCGGCCTAAGCAAATGGATGGAAGAGCAGGGTTTGGGAGAAATAAGAAGACAAAATACATTAAGAGCTACAAGAGAAGGAAAGATGTGAAGAGCCATGATCGTTTACGTTTTGAAAAGACACAACACGTAAAGGAGGAAGAGGTGTGCGGTTAGAGTAACGTTTATCAACGCAGACTTGTGGAATCGGCGGGATGCCTCTTCCAATTACAGCCTCACTAGTTGCATTTACTTTCACACTCATTTCTTTAAGACACGCATAACTTCATCTCTTCATAATATGCCCAACTGTAGATCAAGTTGCAGGATAGACTAGACTCTATAGAATCAGGTAGTATGCTGTAGGGCTAGATTGCTGTGTGGAGTCAGTTCTTCAATACGGCAGTGAATGCTGGACAGTATCATCGACGATGAAGGAAAAGATGCGGAAATGTGGTTCTACAGAAGGATGCTGGGGATATCATGGACCAAGCATGTGAGCAATGATGAGGTGTTGGAAAGAAAGGCAACGAAAAGAAAATTAATACTGAGCATCAGGAAGAGACAACTGAAGTTCCTGGGACATGCAATGAGAAAGGAGGGCTTGGAGAACCTGATACTGACAGGCCAGATAGAAGGAAAAAGTCAGAGAAATGCAGCGGTTATATATATACACTACCGGCCATAATTATTAGGCAACCTTAGTTTTTAGAAATATATGTATTTCATACTATCTTTAGTATCCATTGCAAAGTGGATAATTCTAAATGAAAATAGAATGGTTCTTTTGTTATTATTACTTTGCAAAATTTCACAAGGCAGCCAGAAAGCCTTTGCTTCGGCCAGCCAATAAGAAGAAGAGACTGGCATGGGGAAGAGAGCACAAAAACTGGATACCAGAACAGTTCATTTGATGAAGATGTTATTGCGCACTATTAACAAAAGAACCATTCTATTTTTATTTAGAATTGTCCACTTGGCAATAAATTCTAAAAATAATATGAAATACATAATTTTTTTAAAAACTGGGGTGGCCTTCATAATTATGGCCGGTAGCGTATATATATATATATATATATATATATATACTTCCCCTCCTTTTCTATCTGAGTTCGTTCTCGGTGGCTTTTTCAAGACGAACTTAAATATTGTATAACTATTACTTGTATTAGCAGAATTATTGTTGTTACTATTAATATTGTTATAATTATTATAGTTATTAATATATATATATATATATATATATATATATATATATATATTAGTTTATCGAGGCAGCAGATAATTTTCTAAACATATACTGTTAAAGATAACAGACAAGGAATGTATATTTTGTTTATTCATGAGCTGTTCTAAACATCGTATTTTCGCGTTAATTTCAGGTGAAAATGAAGACAAAAATTTTCCGACATTTGGATATTTTTTATTATGCTGCTTCTAAGCTTTCGGCTCACATGAGCCATCTTCAGAGAGGTAACGGTGATGTTAACACAAAGACATCCACCACCAAATATGATATTATCTTGTGTCAACATAAAACATTGCTATGCGACGATAATACTCCCCGAATAGCAGACGCAGTTCGTACATTTGTAATGCAATTCTATAACATCACGCCGGGTGAAAAATCGAAATGTTAGCAACAGAGCCATATTGCCTAAATGCAATGTGTTGTGACTAGATTGAAATGTGATTATATTAAGTTTGGGTTGCTTTTTTTTAATATAGATAGCCTCCAACAGAACCATCATAATCAAGAATTTAACTAAATGTTGGCCAGTTTCTGTCTTTATTTTTATCTGAAATTAAAGCCAAAATACGATCTTTAGAACGGCTCATGGTGAAACATAATCGACATTCATTGTCTTTTATATTTAACAATATATATATATATATATATATATATATATATATACTTACCCCCTACACTATAGTAGTAGCAGTTCCCAAACTAATCCCCTCATGCCACTATGCCCTCATTTGACCAAAAACCCACTACCACCATTCCTTCTCGGCCTGCAGCCACGTGCGACGTAAAAAATGTTCCTGTTTAATTTTCTCTATATAACTCCGCTCTGTTAATAATTTAAATGTTCTATGTTCACTGAATATTAAATGTTCATTCTTTGATAATGGCTTATGTAAGCCGAAAGCTCAGACCTGATAAAAAAATCAACAATTATTGCGATTTCTTGTCGTCTTTCCATGACAACACTATCAAGCTAATCAGATCATACGAAAGGATCTTACACAAAATAAATAGACAGAACTTGTCTATATTATTCAATGAAACCTGTATTTATATATATATATATATATATATATATATATATATATAAACAAAACACGAAGGTGTAGAGTTGATGACCCACGTGTATATCAGTAATCGAAAGAAGTTCACGACATCTACTCACACCACAATATCAGAGTACAGCAATTCTTGACCGTGTTGTAGGGGTGGGATTTTTAATGGATTTCCGACCAACCATCGATAATGAACAAGGTCGATCTCAAGCTAATATTCCCTGACAAAACAGTGTTTTTATAAGTGAAATCTAAATATATGTCTAATTATTTACTATAAATTTAACGAATTTTTTTAGGATTTAATAAAATTATTTAATGACAAAACAATTATATAATATAAGGCAAAGGTATTACTTTAAAAATGTATTGAACATCAACAAACAACACTATTGATAACATCAGGAATGAAGGCAATATTATAGAGAGATTGTTTTCCTTCTTATGATTTTTTCTCCTACTTAAGTCTCCCTTTTTTAGGGAATATTTCTTTGTTCTTGTTTCGTAAATACGCGTTACACTCTTATCCATTGATCAAGACAGCAACTTTCGCGCCAAAACGCGTCAGCGAAGACGAACGCCGATCAATTTCCTAACGAGCAGTCGCGATTCACCTCTTATCAAACTAATCCTTAGAAATTAATTATATAATTGTACAACTTTTCCCTTTTTTAAGGTGTCTATTTTTTATCGTCTCTAGATACTTAAGATATCATGAAATTTGACGGAATTATCTCCTTTCTGAGTTCCTTGTTATGTTTTATTTGAAAAAAAAATAAGACCAAATCGGTATTTAAGAAAAGGATTTTCTATCTTTCGTTTTTTTTTAGTTTACTCAATGAATTTTGTTTTAGCCTCTATTTTCATCTACTTTTCTTTTTTAGATTTCGATGTGAAAATGATATCCTTTTTTCATTTTATGTTTTGTAATTAAAAAGTAACTCACAAACGTAATATATAGAAATTGGCATATATATATATATATATATATGTGTGTGTGTGTGTGTGTGTGTGTGTGTGTGTGAGTGTGTGTTTGTTTGTGTGTGTATATCTGTGTCAACCTGCATATGTATGTGCGTGACAAAATAATGTAAATAGTATTAAATTGTCAGTTTTAATATTCACCTGATGATTGAATAATGCATGAAACTACGATTCGTGCCATCAACGTAGGACTATATATATATATATATATATATATATATATATATGTGTGTGTGTGTGTGTGTGTGTGTGTGTGTGTGTATACTAGCAGTATAGCCAGTATATTTTTCGGGTCTAATGAAAGCTTTAAAACTAATCCATGGTCCTCTTTGGACGTTGGCACGAAAGACTAAAAAGCAATAAGTTGTTTCCAGTTAAAGCGAAACCATAGACTGAAAGAAAAATGAATGGATGTAAGTCAAATTTTGATTTCCTGGTATTGATATCAAATAAGATTTTTTCGTCGTAAACTGAATTTTGAAAGTTAAATAAGTCCTCTGAGTAAATGGCATCATGGCTGAGACTAAGAACTACAATTATACCTACTTATAGCCAAACCCGAAGCAAAAACTAAAAGGGCTGAAAAAAATACAGACTTGCAGGCAGATAAACAGACACACACACAAACATCTTGCCTTATATATATATATATTATAGATTTTCTGCACCATTGTAAGAATTGCAAGCTTGAAACTTCTGAATATCGTTTCTTAACGTGTTTGTCTATGAGTGTATAAAATTTGATTAAAATCCGACCACTCCTTCTATAACCCGATTTTTTCGATTATCGATTTTCTATATTTATCGGGGTACCTCGACACAAAACTTAGCTAAGAACACTCGCAGACGGTTATAGTAAAACTGTGTAAACTTTTAAGAAAATCGGTTCAGCCGTTTCGGAGTCTGTAGGTAACGGACACACTCACACACAGACACACACAGACAAAGTTCCATTTATATATATATATATATATATATATATATATATATATATAATCAATTTTATTTTATACTTGATTATCTCACTATCATCTTTCCAAGAATGAGACGATAAATATAATCTACTATTCATCTTTCAAAGGAACCATTTCCATGATCATTAGTGTTCATTGAAACTGGAAGTGATAATGTTATTTTGTTAACAGAATTTCTTTTTTTCCAGCGAATGAAATTTTATCCGACATTGCTCCTCTTGGTGACAAAAGATAAAAGGTTGACTTATCTATGAAATTCTTAACAATGATAAACTTGGAATTTCCGTCGTAAGAACAGTCTTATCTTTTCAAGTTTACGGACACTTGGAGATGTGACACTTTACCAAGTTTGTTGTGACAAAGTACATGCGTCCTTTGAAATGTATAAATGATTTTCACTCTCTCCCTCTCTCTTTCCCTTTATTCTGCTCACACACACACGCCCGCACACACACACACACACACACACATTCGCATCGTTTCCACAAGTACTTCGTTACTCCTACTCTGCATCAGCTTAAAAAAGAGTGGGATTTTTTTTCTTTTATTTTTATTTATTTGCTTTAATCATTTCGCCCCAAGCAAAGGCAGTTTTACTGCCACTGGTGCGCAGGGGGGTTACATAAGAGGAAAGTTATGAGAAAGAGGGACAGGTTATAGGGGGTGTCAGAAAAAGCGTAGGTATAAGGATGAGAATACTGTTGAGAGTAGATTGGCATGGAGAAAAGAGTCTGAGAGAAAGGATGCGAGTCAGTGAGATAGAAGGTGACTATTAACCTCATATTTAAATTCCTTTGGAGATTGTAGCGGTCTGGGAAGCAAGTATACGGGAAGGGAATTCCACAGGCGAGACATTCGAGAAAATAAGCTGCTGGGGTAGAATTTGCGTTTATATTTTATTAGTTTCACTGTAAAAAGGTGGGACCTAGTTGCTAATCTATTAGCTCGAGTAAATTTATACATAGGGGGCACCAGTGAGAGAAGTTCATCGGAGCAGAAGCCGTGAAAGTATTTGTAGAAGAGACAAAGGAAAGCCACATTTCGCCGCTGAGAATGTGACTGCATCTGATTTGCCAGGTCGAGATCGATCGACCGCTGGATTTTTGTCAAGGACCCCGTGGTGGATAGTAAGAGCGCCCGACCAGATATGGCAGAAGTATTCAATGCACGGGAGGATGGTAGATTTTTATTTGTGCTGGATGGATACAGACGGGAAAACTTCCTGGCCCTACACCGTGAACAAATACCCTTGGGAAAAGGATTAACCCATCTCTTCCCTCCAGTTATGGGTTAAATAACAGGACAGATTAGGTTC